>JAGFMF010011681.1:2400946-2485576 GCA_019455555.1 Galemys pyrenaicus | reverse complement strand
GGGCACAGCAGGAGAGGTCTGCCACACCATGTGGGTCCCCCCCCTGGCCGGCAGCAGGGATCGAACTCATGCTGCAGTGGCTGCGATTTGCTTCGTAGTACGTTGCTTAACCCACTGCGCCACCAGGGGAGGCCCGGAGTCTCTGTTTTCTTATCTGTAAGATACCAGAATTTCTGAGATCCTGTTTGATGCCACCATTTGTTGATTCAGTGATATAATTTCCTGGAAACCATTTTAGGATACCAGAGACGTCCTTCCAGTGTGTTTTGGAAGCTTCATTAGCATCATTGAAGTATAATGATTTGTTTTTCTAAATTTCAGGGAATAGGTTGAATAATAGGAGAATCTGTCCTAATTAATTTATACTTCTGCCAAAGCAAAATTGGAATATAGCCTCAAAAAAGAAACAAATTTCCCATAACTTCAAATTATTGTTTCTCAATAATGTATTTTTTTGTTGTTTTGTGGTTTTGTGACTATTTATTACTCTACTGTCAGCATCTGTTGCTACCTATAAATCTCTCAAGGGAAAATTGATAGTTTGGAGTTTTTAACACTGATGCTAGTTTTGTGCTTTTGAGAAGTGACATAAATCTTATTCGCCTCTCCTTGTGTCCGTCCATCCTCATTCTTAAGTAAATACTGAAAAAAATCCATGAAATATTTCCTGACTCATTCTGCTAGTCACCTTGTCATCTTGACATCTTGTGTTTTGTGTAGACAGTAAGCAAACATATTTAGCTGTTATCACAAGAAACATTAAATGCATCAAACTTGAATAAAATTCTCTTTGCCAGTTGAAAATAGGGCTGACTTTAAGCAAATCATGCTCATGTGGTGTGTAGAAGGATAGAAGATGGGGATGATTTTCTTCTATGTAAGGAAGAGATCATCCTCATGCCTGATTTTCAGAGATAGCCACATAGGTTTCATCTTTAACGATAGTTGACATTTTTCACAATGTAGGATCATGTGTTGATTTCTGATGGTATGGTTTATTACTTGTTTTTGAACTTTACGTAAATGGAATCACACTTTTTGTTTAAAAGCTTTATAATCCTTAGATTAATTCCTGAGTATTTTACATTTTTGTTTATAAATCTATATAAAACAAATCTATAAATTCCCTTTTGTTTGTGGTGGTACAGAAAAATGTAGTTGACTTAACCTCTGTTTCCATTTCACCTGGACATTGGGGCAGTCTGATCTAACTCATATGGCTGTATAAAGTATAGATATGGAGTTGCGGGGTCTCCTTGGTGGTGCAAGGAGTTAAATCACAACACTGTGAAGCTGTCCTCAGCCACTGCAGCATAAGTTTGATCCCCAGCCAGGAAGCTGACCCACATGGCATAACAGATCTCTTCTGTCTCACCCGCTGCTCCTCTCGGCAGTCTATTTCAGTCAGTCTGCCTGTTCTGTTCCCCACTCTGGTGGATCCTCTTACCTCCTGTACCTCTGACCTGCGCTCCAGCTCTTGTATGCATAATAAAATCTTAAAAACAAAAAAGAATATGGGAATTGCTTAGAAACAGTATCTGACACATTATAATCTCCCTTTAAATATTAGCTGTATTTTTTAAACCATAATTAATCTTCTTTTTTCTTTTTTTAAAGAATAGACAGTGTATCTGTACAGTGCAGGAAATGAGGGCCTCAGGTGGCAGTGCTACATCCTCTGCCCAGGATTCATGACTACCAGTGGGAATTTATGGGTGATAGGCACAATGTAAAAGAAATTTAAATAATTTGAAATGCACTCTGATATAAACCATATGCTTAATTGTGATGACGAAGTTACTTAATTTGTCTAACATTAAGTGAAAAAACAAAATACATACTGTATTACTGCTATAAATAGTCCTTCAGATAGTGCATGCACAGTTTACTTCAGAGGAAGGAGAATGATTATAGAGAACGTTCCCTCCTTAATTTTCTGAGCTTTACAAAAAGCATGTGTTAATTTATAATAATAAAAAATCAGAATAGACCCTTTCCTTCCACCTTATTTACAAAATGAAAGTGAGGTCCAGATTTTGAAGATGAAGTAATTTTGTGATTGAGTATTTTATAAGCACCAGAGTTAAAGAGTCTTAGCTCATTAACCCCTGTGTTTAAGCTTTTGGTGTTATGGAAAGGACGATGAATGTGGTCTTCTCTTAACATATTTTAGCTAAAGGATTTACAACAAATCATTTAATTTTCCTGGGCATCAGTAATTTTTTTCATTTATTAAGGATAATGCATATGTCATTATGGTAGTTAGAAAAATTACTATGAATCAATTCTTAGTTTTTATTTATATTGTTCCAGGAGACCAATCATCTAAGTAGTGTAAATGTAGAAAATTAGAACAGTAATAAAATTTTTAAAATCACTGCATGTATAACAGCTAAACTACCTCAAACCATTTAATTTTCTATACTTGGAAGTAGACATTGTAAATAGAGCTCTGAGACATGTTCTCCTCCTTTAGAAGGTAATCATGAATGCACCTCCTTGATTTGCTTTCCTTAAGTAAATCATTTTTCAGTACTCAGTACTCATGTATCAGTGTGTTACCTTAAAATAGTTTGTTTGAACGATAGAATCTATCTTGTATTCAGGTCTTAGTGAAGAGAACTATTTCTGTCTTATTTATAGTGAACTTAAAGATAACAAGGTGCCCTTGATGAAATGCTTGTACCTGTAAAGCACTTAGATTATTCTCTAACCCTCCAGGTCTTTTCCTCTCTCCTGGGCATTGAACACTGAGCTGGACACCTAGGAAGCTTGGATACAGACATTTTACACACATTTTCTGTTTGTGAAGTGACTTTAAACTAGTTTATGAATACCAGTCTTGTTACTTCAGAGTCAGATTTGGGGTTTTTGGTGATAGTGATAATCCAGTTGACTGTACTTCATTAATAATTTTAGCTGTGCTTAAATGTTAAAACCCTACTTGCCAGAAGAAGGTAATAAAGATCTAAAGGGTT
Source organism: Galemys pyrenaicus (assembly GCA_019455555.1). Taxonomy (NCBI): domain Eukaryota; kingdom Metazoa; phylum Chordata; class Mammalia; order Eulipotyphla; family Talpidae; genus Galemys; species Galemys pyrenaicus. The sequence continues at coordinate 2,482,598 of JAGFMF010011681.1, read as the reverse complement.
TTAAGCTATTCAGCTTGAACGAAAACAGGATTGGCATTGAAAAGAACACATATATACATATGCGTGTGAGTGAGTGTGTGAGAGAAGGATAAAAATAATCCGTTACATTGTTTCAGAGTTCCTTTTCATTTATTTTTTTTATAACTTTAGTGCTTTTAGAAACTTGAGTTTCTTTTAAAAAAGATTGATTTATTTTTGCATATAAGAACTGGGGCACAGGCCAGAGGTGAGAAGGATGAGAGGATTCACCAGAGACAGAGTAGAGAACAGAACAGGCAATTTGACTGAAATACGCCGCTGAGGGGAGCAGCAGGCGAAGCAGGAGAGGTCTGCTGCACCATATGGGTTACCTCCAAGGCCAGGGCTCAAACTCATGCTGCAGTGGCTGTGGATAGCTTCATAGTGCATTGCTTAACCCCTTGTACCACCAGAGAGGCCCGGAAACTTGAATTTTTAACAAGGAATATTTCATTACATATTTCCTCCTAGTAGTAGAACTAATAGTTTATTGCAATATTAGAAAATTACCAATGAATAAGTACAGGCTTGAATTTGAACATGAATGTACATTGGAGTATATTTAGTTGTATTTCTGTCCCTGTCTATCAGATGAATCAGCAGAAACCATTTCAAGATGATTTCCTCAGCATCTTTTGTATCAAACTAGACCTAGAGGCAAATCCTTTAATTTCTAATTAAGTACATTTTTTTTCTTATAGTAGCAAGCAAATTTATTAAAATTGTAACAAATTCTGGATATTAATTTTTTTTTTCATATCTTAGTAGCACTAGAATGAAGTTTATCTCCTATGGGAAGATCTTTCTTACTACATACATTCCACTTTTACTGTTTCTACACATCTCAGTCCTCTATTTCAAGGTCATCAAGTTCTTAACTTGATTTCCTGAGTGTTTTTTACATCTTGATCTTCCAAGTGAGATAACTGTTCTCATATGTTCTGTAGATAAGCAATAATATTGCCAACATTGCATGCTCACCACCACCAAGAGGTTAATTCTGTGAGACATTTGTAAGTGGAATGGATGGTGCCATCGTCGTGGTACTAAACTTGCTGATAGACTTTGGAGGTGTTCATTTTGAATGAAGATTCTCTTATGAACATAGCATTAATATTTTATGACTCGGCCTCCCTGATAATACAGCTGGTTGAGCACCACACTGTGAAGCATCCTCAGCACAGCAGTGCGAGTTCTATCCCCAGCCAGGGAGGGGACCCACATGGCATGGCAGACCTGCCTCATGCTGCTCCCCTCTGCAGTGTGTTTCTGTTGATCTGCCTGTTCTGCTCCCCACTCTGTCTCACCTCCTGTGACTCTGGCCTGTACCCCAGCTCTTGTGTACATAAATAAATCTTAAAAAAAAGAAAAACATTTTATGACTCAATGTCATTGAAATAACAAATTTATGTAGCATATAGATATGTTTTAAAGTGGAGTTGAAAAAAATTTGAAAATGTTGCTCTATAGGTGCCTGGAATACTTATTAAGAAATGATGCAAATCCAGGGATTCGGGACAAGCAAGGATACAATGCAGTTCATTATTCAGCTGCTTATGGTCACCGTCTATGTCTCCAGCTGGTAAGAGTCCTGAATCCCTTTGTAAGAACTAATATGAGTCTATAGTCTAGTAATATAATGCTAATAAATCAAGAAACCAGTTACATGTTGCTTTTTAGTACTTATAGAACCCATATACCTCTTAAATTCTTACTTGCCTCAATAAGATATCTCATTCACTTTTCCCTTTCAAAAAGAAAGAAGGATAAGAAAAGTGGGTCCCTGGTAAGGGCTACTTCCTTCCCTTATATTTACCTCATGTATATGTAGCATTTACTTCTTAAATTGAGAAGTTTATTTTAAAAACTGTCTTAAGTGAAAAATAAATTTTCCTATAAAAGGAAGATTCCTAGGGCATGTTGAAAAGCCCATTCTTTTATTAAATCTCTCCTGATAAGGGAGATTCTGCTTCTATAAAGGGGTTTATATTTCAACTGTGATCTTATTTTTGAATATGCATACCATTCACCCCACTTGGCCAAACCAAAGGAAAAATAAGGGGAAAGTTAAAAGACATTCAGTGCATAACAAATGCTTCAGGTTAAAGAATTCTCTGTGACTTGAGGATTAATTCAGAAACTATTAATTCTTAAACTTATAAACTATATTGAATATTACTTCTCTTTAAGGGAAAGTAAAATCCAAGGAGAGCTGGCATAAAAGATAGAAAAAAGAGGTTGATATATTTAATACAATTAGATTCTCACTACAGATATTTCCATAGGTTATCATGGTATCTTTAGACCAAGCTCTTAGAACCGTTTATACATTTGTGGTCTATCATATTACACAATTGTTTATTTAAAAGACTAAATTTTTGAGGGAAAGGAAACGCATGTTCAGAATAAAATACAAGAAAATCCTATATAAGTAGGAAAATGTAGTTGACATTTATCTCTTTAATACATATGAATACTTCCAACCTAAATATTTTTAATTTTTATTTCAGATTGCAAGTGAAACTCCTTTAGATGTTGTAAGTATTAGCCTACCCTCTCTGTCCCCTGCAATTCAAAATTTTTTAATTCTATTACTCAATTTTATAATTTTTCATTTGCTCACACTAGAACTGAGACCAATTTTACACATTCCTGGGAATGAAGAAGATAAGTGACATAAATCATGTATGCAGGGAGACAGTAATTAAATAGCATTTCCCTGAAGCTCACAATTTATAGTCCTCCCTCAGTGCTCTTGTCTGGTTCTTTCCACATTTTCCCAATGGGCTATAGAGCTTGCTGAGTTTAGTTTTCATAATATAATGATCTTGTATTTTAAAATTGATGTTCAAATGTTAGCTTGTATGCATAGATTTAACTTACAGGAATAACTGCTCTAGTAATCTGAAAGTGCCAATTTCTGACATTAAAATGCTTCTTTTCTATTTCAGTTAATGGAAACCTCAGGAACAGACATGCTGAGTGATTCTGATAATAGAGCAACAATAAGCCCTTTACACTTGGCTGTGAGTACTGCCTTCATAACCAATTTAATAGCTAGTTAACTCTGTTTGTTTTGACTCAAACTAGTACCCAGAGCTTTTGTTCCATATAATGATGATCATGAAATTAAAAGGTTAACTTTTTTTCAAAGACTTGATGAGTGTACTTTTGTTATGTTTTGTTTAAATGAAATCAAACCCTCCAAAATGGTCATTGGACTTCCTCAGGTATTTCTACAACTTTTTTTTTGCTTTGTGATTTTGGGGGTACTGATACTTCAATTGCTTACACTATAGACTTTGCTTCATGGATCTGTTACGTCCCTCTAGCTTAAGGTAACTTGTTTTTCTCTACTTATTGTCAGTCACTAAGAGGAGAAGGTTAAGAGACTACAACAGTTCTTAAAAACAAGTAAGAGAATGAATGAATTTAAGAAATGTCAAGCAGAGAGCCCAGTCTAGCTCAACAAAGCATGTTACAGTTAGGCAGGAGGGGAGATGGCAGAGGGAGGCACTCTGAGAATCAACAGACTTGGGTACTGTCACTAGCTATTTGTGTGACCTCTGATATGAAGTTAAAAAAAAAAATGCTTTTTAGCGTAAAATACTTGTTTCTTCTCACGTGTAGTTTTTCTTCTCTCTGTCTTAATATTCATCTTCCAGGTTTCTGACACTGACATGTGTACGTTGAATTTTCTGCCCCTCTTACCCCACTGGTATTTACTAACCTCTAAGTAGCTAAGAAGACATGGTGAATCTCCCTACTTTTTTGCCCTTTTGGGACTTTGGAAACAGTATCTACTTTTCCAAGATTGCATAGAAAATAAGTAATCTGAAAGAGCAATGCCATCATGGAGAACATAAATATTATATGTTGATGGCAAGAAGTCAAGTCTGTGTAGATGACTAGATAATTCTTACATCATCATCCTCATCATCATCATCCTTCTACTGTTAGTGCTGTCATTTCTGAGCACATACTAGGTGCCAGACTAAGCACTTTAGCAAAGTTTTTTTACTACAGTCTCAAAAAAAACCTGTGCTTTTTCTTGCTCCTTGGCTTTTGTGAATAGTGCTGTTATGAGCATGCATGTACTGCTGAATAGTGTTTTTAAACTGAAGTGGAAATAGCTTATGATTAAGTAATTAGGATCAATGATTTGTGATTATATCATCACTTGTGTATTTTATATTCCTAAATGGTTTTCAGAAATTACTAGGAATGATTTATTTTTTTCCCTTCCAAACTCTCCCAACAGAGACAACTTTAGGCAGTTAAAACCCACCTGATTGGTACTTCGGGAAACTGGTCTTGGTTCCTCTTTGTGCATACTCATAGTACAAGTTCCTTGGCTCAGTTCTGTTCATCATGAGGGGAAAAATTCTGGCAAATCATGGCTCCTCTCATCTTTATCTTCTCTTTTCTTTTTACAAGTATCTTCTATGTATATACTGTTTTACAGAAAGTTTTTTCTTTTACTAACATAATTTCTGGTAATGCAGATTAGATATGCTCATAGGACAGTAGAAATCAGTGCTCTTCAGTCACTTTCATCTTTGAGGCAGTCAAGTTTTAAGATACAGAACTATCAAGGAGTTCAGTAAAGCTAGAGAAACTTACCTCTTGCTGCTACTCTCTGACATTTTTTTGCCAGAAACAGCTTTTCGGCCCTTAGATGCAGTGTGGGGTCCTGCTATAACTAAATGCCTTTCTTGAGATTAAGAGCAAGCGAGACTCAACTCAGTTGTGGCAGAATTTCATATTTTTCAGTTCACAGTTGATAATTTAGCAGCCTGCTGAGTTGTAGGTCTGAATAATAATCAGAAAATGGCTTGTAATAGTCCCTTAGCTACAAAGTAGTATTGTAAGTGAACTGGAGAGAATATTCCTTTCATGTTGGAACTGTGTCTTATTATTGCCTTATGTTGGTCTTAGTGTCTAGTCCTATGAGAATAATAGGTGTTCATTTGCCATGTTGGTTTTTGAAATGAATTATCTGGGATTCATCAGACTGTGTAAAAGAAAAGGGCTTCCCTCTGACAAATGTTTAAATCTTCTTGCAGTTTTGTACAGTTGAGATAATGCTTATCTATGGCAGTTACTCAAGTAGAGCTCAGTCCATGTATTTCTGCTAGAAGAAATGTTTATTTTTTGATATATGGTATGTTAAGGGGTTGTTTTAATTTGAGAAATTAGAAGACTCAAGTACTAGCTTAACTTCAGTTGCTGGCTGACTCTTTAGGAAAAGAGTCAGGGGGTTTGGGAACACTGAACTATGATTAAGAATACAGGCTGTGTGGGGAGGGAAGAGGGGGCGGGTTGAGGACAGACGGGAGCACGGGGACTGAGGTGATGTGCACTGGTGATATGGTGATGGGGAATACATGGGGATTACAGTTGATGTCAAATATATATAAATTTTAAAAATGTTTAAAAAAATACAGGCTTTGGAATCAGACTTAGAATAAAAGCTTTAACTGAAAGCTTGTCACACATCCATTGAATGTCTGTCATGAGTCATACATTGTATACTCATGAAAAAATCACCTGTCATTTGAACTTGTATTAGTTCTAGCACTATAGCCTATTTGATTATTAGAAAAATTTCAAGTTAACTTTCTGAATTTTTATTACAGAAGCTTTGATCTTTCATATAATGTGAAGACAGTTTTATAGGTATTTGGGAAGTCACGCTAAATATATTTTTAATTAATATTTTTATTTACTTCTAGGCCTATCATGGTCACCATCAAGCACTGGAAGTGTTGGTACAGTCTTTGTTAGATCTTGATGTAAGAAATAGTAGTGGAAGAACACCCTTAGATCTTGCAGCGTTTAAGGGCCATGTTGAATGTGTGGATGTACTCATCAATCAGGGAGCCTCGATCTTAGTAAAAGATTACATTTTGAAGAGAACCCCTATACATGCTGCAGGTATGTTAAAATATTATGCATGCTTTTATTTACCACTTTACAAATAGTACTCATTTTCTTTTTCAGTTTTTGTATCTCGCACTCAATTTTTTGTTTATTATACTCAAATGATTCTACTCTCAGGAAAAAGCCACCAAAATTGTAGCTGCTTTATAAATCATTATCCTCCTTCGAGATTGGATTTATATATGACCTTATTCTGGAGAGTAAAATTATCATTCTACAGCTTTAAAAATTATGTTGTAAACAGATTATTTGTAGTTTTTGTTTTTTCCCCAGAACTACTTTAAAGCTTTCATAGTGTCTTTGAACTCTTAACAGAGAAATATTGACCAAAGGAACTAAGAGAGTTGATGGCAATATACCGTTATACCATACAGATGGGAGGATTTTGAGCCACAAGTCTTAATAATTTTTAGAATTTAGTACAGCTGCTAAAGATACAGTGGTATATTAGACATCTAACTTTTGCTTTAACTAATTTTGTAATCTTTTAATTAGGAAGAATAGTGATAGGTACTCCTTTCTGCATCATTATGTGGCTTATATATTTCTTGAAACTTCAAGCTTTACTATATTTTGAGAAGGATCTGGATTTGCTGAGCATTTAAGAGCTTATTATTTTCCTTAGGCATTTTCTACTTACACCGTTGCCCATTTTGTGTTTTTGGATGTATAAGTACACTTTTTTAGATGGAGCTCTTTTCTCTAATTGTATATATAGCATCTGGAATTCTTTTGTGATCTCCAACTAAATGGTGGCTTAAGTGGCAGGGTTCTGTCTCTCACATAAAATGTTCAGAGTAAATGGACTTTCGGGGTTGGTTTAGTTTTCATTTGTATTAGAGCTCAGAATGATTCTCTTATTCTCTTGCCTTTGCACTGATGTCACAGAATGCTGCTGCTTTATAGGCTCACATCAAAGATCAGGAAAGAAAAGGGACTTTTCATTACTTAATAAAATTTAAAATTTTAATTTCTATAAAAATATTTCCCTGAAGCCCTCCATACTTCTTAACATCTCAGTGGTCCAAACTAGACCAGTGCTAACCTGAAACCAGTCATTGGTGAAGGGGGATGGAGTTACTGTTACTGACTTTGGTCTAATGATTTCACCTCTTGGCTAGAGGCAGGCCACCACCCTGACCACACCTCCAGCACCAGAGCATTATCAGTGGGGCAGATGAAGAGGTATGGCTGCCAACTATGATTTCCCATGAGGAATTTATTCAATTTTAGCAACAAAGTCCCTAGAAACTTTGCTTGTCACTGTAGTTTCATTGCCTATTAAATTCAATGAAACTATTCCAAAATTATATCTAGAAAACATTTATAGATTAGACATTTTGGAGATGGATATTTCTATCTTACCATTACCTATACTTACTGGAATTTCTAAATATTGCTTTACAGCAACAAATGGTCATTCAGAGTGCTTACGGCTACTAGTAGGAAATGCAGAACCACAGAATGCAGTAGATATTCAAGATGGAAATGGACAGTAAGTTTTAATAATTTTTCAGTTATTTTTATGATGTTTAAATTTTAATAATTGGCCCCCAATTTAGTAATCTCATAGTATGTAACTCAATGACATCAAATTATTTTTTAATTTAAAACACTTGAAAGTTATATCACAAAAAGGCATATTTAGAAAATAAGCTACCACACTGATTAATTGCTCTTCATGAAATGGATTCTTAAGTGGTGACACCAAGCCTCTTCCCATTGTTGCTCAGGACGCCTCTGATGCTCTCTGTTCTCAATGGGCACACAGACTGTGTCTACTCACTGCTGAACAAAGGAGCAAATGTAGATGCCAAAGATAAATGGGGAAGGACAGCGCTGCATAGAGGGGTAAGCCAAAAACCCATTTCCTTTCTGAAAGGTTTTTATGACTTTGTCACCTAAATTGAATGTCTTGTATATTTCTCTTCATTAAATTTTTACCAGATCTTAACTGTTTAGTATCTTAGTTTTTGAATGCTAATTTTAAACAACTATTAATAAAAACAACAATCCAGAGAAGAATGTTAGAATATTTTTCTTTCTCTGTCAAGAACAAAGTGTAAACTTTGTTTATACTTGCCATGATTTTTGTTTTCTCTGCTCTTCACTCTTCATTTTTATATAACATGAACTTTATCATAGCAACATAATACAATTTTAGGACAAATTAATTCATTTAATGGTAAAAGAAATTTTTTTATGAATTTTAAATATATTCTGTAGTCATTTTATTTATAACATTATATAATCAGTGAATTCAGTACAATTATGCCCAATTTTATGGCACCTAGAAACTGAAATTTAGCAGTTTATGTAAATTTAGGCTTTATGGTATCTTTTTTGTTGTCTTCATGCCTCCATTTTCTTTTTTTTATCTTTTTGAACTTAATTTTCTTTTTCTCCCCCACCACTATCCCCTGTGCTCTTTTAACACTTTCTCCCTCACCCCCACTTCTAACCTCAGGGCAAGCTACATTTATTAGCATCTACTGATTTTTACTCTTTCAAATCATCTGCTATGTAAACATCCATTTGACATTCTGACTTACTTTCTACATATAGTTCCCTCAAAATCCTTCCATTTTGCTGTAAATGGCAACATTTTATCTTTCCTTGTGGCTGAATAGTTATCCCATTGTGTTGATAGATGTAACTATATCTCCTTGACCCAGCCCTGTGGCCACTTAAACATTCTTTCTATGTCCTGCCTACTATATATAATGCTGCAATAAATGGTAGAGCATACAATTTTTTTGTTGATGGTTTCACATTTTTCACTTGTTCTTTAGGGATTGCCTGGTCAATCCCTAAATGGAATACTGTAGTATTTCCATTTTTAGTTTTTTAAGGTAAATCCCCATTACTTCCAGAATGACTACACTAGTCTACATTCCCACCAACTGTGTAAACAAGGTTTCATTTTCTCCACATTCTCTCCAGCACTTGGGGCTTTTTAATATGTGCCATATATGATAATCTCATTGTGACTTTAGCCGTCCTTATTAAAAGCAGTGATGAATGTTTTTCCATATTGGCCTTCTGTATGTCCTCTTGGTGAGTCGTCTGTCTAGATTTGCTGCTCATATTTGGATTGTTTGGCTTTTTATCATTAAATGAAGGTTTTTGGATTGTTTGGGGTTTTTTTTATTGTTAAAGGTTTTTTAATATCATGGATGATAATACCTTGTTGTTTATGCAATGTGTGACTATTTCCCATTCAGTAGAATGTCTTTTTTAATCTACTTTTATTTTCTTTGACTGTAAAGCTCTTTAACTTTCAGTAATCCCAATTCTGTTTTTACTTGTATTTCCCTTGCTGTAGGGGTCAAGTGTCCAAAAACATCTTTATCACTGATGTAATATGCTGCTTATGTTTTCTTCTGTGTATTTATTGTTGCACATCTTACATCTAAGCCTTTAATCTTAGAGTTTATTTTTGTGCATAGAATTAGAGAGTAATCCAACTTCACTCTTTTAAATGTGGCTGTTCATTTTCACAGCACCATTTGTTAGAGACAGTTTTACCCATTATATATATATATAAACAAGCTGTGGCTTGTTTATCGTGAATTAAGTATTGATACATATGTGAATTGATTTCTGAACTTTCAGTTGCTGAAACAAAATCTTAACACCTTAAAGACTTGGTAGAATTAAAGTCAATTTGACCTTTTTCTATTATCACAACTATTTTCTTACATATTTCTGTGTTACTGTTTTCAGCCTTTGAAATGTTAATTATTTTCATTGAATTACAAATTCCTTTATTCTTATTTTTCATACTACTTATATTTTGAAAAATTCACTACTTTAAATTGTTAGGCCACTTCCAGTAACAATATTGAATCACTTAAAAATGATACCTTGGTTGGTGGAAGGATATGTGGAATATATACTTTAAAAATGTTTAATTAGCAGTAATTGATATATTGTACTCTACATAATATATTAAATTACATACAAATTATTCTTATTTCAGGCTGTTACAGGCCATGAAGAATGTGTAGATGCATTACTTCAACATGGTGCTAAGTGCTTATTTCGGGATAGCAGGGGCCGGACACCTATACACTTGTCAGCGGCCTGTGGACACATTGGTGTTCTTGGAGCCCTTTTGCAGTCAGCAGCATCTGTGGATGCAAATCCAGCTATAGTCGACAATCATGGATATACAGCACTCCACTGGGCTTGCTACAACGGTTAAGTATACAGGCACAAATCTACATTAATTAGCCTATTATCTACCAAGCAAAGACAGCTTACTATAACATACTCTGATATTCATGCACATGACATGTTTGTAAGACAGAATTAAAACTTAAAATTTGTAGGAAGACTTGAAATCATCTGTGCAGATATAGCTTATTCTTAGCCATTGTCATACCAAAGCCAAAATACTAAGGTATTTTGCGATAAACTATCACTAAATTTGCATTTTTTTCTTAGATTTAGCTTCAACAAGTATTTTTGCATTTTAAAGATATTTGTAGGGCCTCCCTGGTGGCGCAGTGGGTTAAGCAACGCACTATGAAGCAAACCACAGCCACTGCAGCGTGAGTTCGATCCCTGCCTCCGGCCAGGGAGAAAACCCACATGGCATAGCAGACCTCTCCTACCTCGCCCGCTGCTCCCCTCAGCAGTGTACTTCAGTCAATCTGCCTGTTCTGCTCCCCACTCTGTCCCTGGTGAATCCTCTCACTGTCCTGGACTCTGGCCTGTACCCCAGTTCTTATATACATAAACAAATCTTTAAAAAAGAGAGACCTAATTAAAAGCTAAGCATACCATATAAAAGACATGGGAAATAGTATACAAATATCTTTTTTAACATTTATAACAAACACAGGTTTATATTTCTCTGGGTGACTTAAAACGTCTACCTATATAGAAGGAATACAGAAACTGTGAGCCTCTAAGAAACTAAAACAGTCTGTTTTATATATGTAGCAAAGCTATTGTCACCATTAAAGTTTATAAATTTCTGATTCTATGACCACCTAGGACCAGATTCCCTGTAAACATTCAGCATACATGTCAGTGTCATGGATGTATTGCAAGATGCTCAGAGCATACACACTGATTTCAGTTTAGTATGTGACTCGTTTTCACTATTTCTCCATTCTTTGTTATTTTTTTCCCTTAAAACAAATACACTTAGGAAGTATAAGGCCTAATCAGGGCCTTCCTGGTGGCACAAGGGTTAAGCAACGCACGCAAAATTTGTTGTTTGGCTTATGAAATCTTACTAATTAAAGTAAGTAATGGAGCATATGAGATTCAGTAATTTTTTTCCTAGTGTAGTAAGATCATAGGTGTTGATCATGTGAAATCATTAATGTGCATTATGAACATTAATCCTATCAAAATTTGGGGTTTAAGGTGTTAGTGGAGATTTGAGGGGTTTCTTGTTTTGAATCTCAGTGTAGCTTTCAGATTGTTAGTTATGAGAGAATATCTATAGAAGTATTTCACAATGCTAACAACTTTCCCTCAAAATATAGTGGAAGATATAAATTGCCTTTTTCTATAAATGCCCACTTGCTTTAAAAAATAAGTATCTATTTTGAAAGTCAATGATAGCCTTACTGGAGAATTGAGATTTGCTATCTTCCTATAATATGCTAGTTCATGGTTTTTCCACTAGAAGTCATTTTGACATGTTGTTGAATCAAGATGAAAGAAGTCTGAATCTTCCAAAATTCTAGTCTAATTGAATGTTTTCTTATGTGTTATCAACATGAAATATTGCAGTTTCCATATTCTTGTGCCATATTCATATGGAATGGAAAGTTCCAGTCTTTCATTGTAAGAAAGTTGTCTTTTTTTTTTTTAAAGATTTATTTATATGCATGCAAGAACAGGGTACAGGCCAGAGTGTTTAGGGGGTGAGTCACCAGAGACAGAGTGGGGAGCAGAGTAGGCAGATCTACTGAAATGCACTGCTGAGGGGAGCAGCCAGAGAGACAGGAGATGTCTGCTGCACCTTGTGGGTCAGCTCCCTGGCCAGGGATCTAACTCATGCTGCAGTGACTGCAGAAAGCTTCATAGTACTGTGCCTTAACCCCTTTTGCCATCACGGAGGCCCCTTGAGAAAGTTTTGGTCTCCTCAAGGGTTGTCCTGGGCTTAACCATAGTCATCATTTAACTCTTGACACTGAGGGGGCCATAGAAATTCTGAATTGTTAAATTAGGAGTCTAATTTAGAAGTTTAGTTGAATCACTTTCATTTTTACTACCTCAGATTCCCAACCATAATAGCTTTTGAAACTATAAAATCTTTGGATTTTTGACTTCCCTTTTTCCTTTTTCAACCTACTGAAGTTGGTATTTAATAGTATAGTGAGGAGACTGAAAATTAGCCCTAAATCAAAAGAAGATACTATAATTTGGATTTGTTTCTATACAATGACTTGACATTTTACAAGTTTAAGGAAAACCGAAACATCTAAAGTGGGAATAAATCCACAGTTCTGAATTTTACTTCTTAAGAATTTAGTAAGCTAAAACTGGAAGCAGACTTACTGCTAAATCTTTTTTGTTGGGGCTCAGAATGTATCAATGAGAATTATTGGGAGCATCACACAGCTGGATTTTTTTCTCAGCTAGAGAAAAAATATTGCTGTAATTGTCCTTTGGAGAATTGCTATTGTAATATTCCTTATCAGGTCTTTATGAATACTGTTCCTCCAAAGTAAATTACTACACCAGCACTTCTGAATTTAGATTCTCTAAACAGGTTTTATATAAAATTTTGCATGAACTATATGCCTGTTTGCCACTTAAAGATCAAAACAGATGGGCCTCCCTGTTAGCACAGCGGGCTGAGTGCCACACTGTGAAGCATCTGTTGCACAGCAGCATGAGTTCAATCCCCGGCCGGGGAGGGGACCCACATGGCACAGCAGACCTCTCCTGCCTTGCCCGCTGCTCCCCTCAGCAGTATAGTTCCATTGATCTGCCTATTCTGCTCCCCACTCAGTCTCTGGTGAATCCTCTCACCTCCCGTAATCCGGCTGTACCCTATCTTGTATGCATAAAATTTTTTAAAAAAGATTTTTTTTTCTGTTGAGAATTACAATCTATTTTTTTTTATTTTTTATTAACATTTTTTAATTTATATATATTTGACATCAGTTGTAATCCCATGTATCCCCCATCACCATATCACCAGTGCACCATCACTTCAGTCCCCTGTGCTCCCCCCCTCCCCACCAAGTGTCCCCAATTTATCCTTGTCTTTTCATTTTTGGTTTTTGTATCTTTATTGTTGTTATTATTATTATTATTGTTCTTATTCCTTTCCTTGATCCTTATTTTGTTCCCTTATATTCCTCCTAGGGGAGGAACCATCTGGTATTTTTCTTTTGCCTTCTGACTGACTTCGCTGAGCATAATCCCTTCCAGTTCCATCCATGAATGCATCTAGTTTTTCTTTTTTGATTGCTGAATAGTATTCCATCTTGTATATGTACCATAGCTTCCCGATCCGCTCATCTGTTTTTGGGCATTTAGGTTGTTTTCAGGTCTTACCTATTGTAAAGAGTGCTGCTATAAACATAGGAGTGCAGATATTCTTTTGAATCAGTGTAGTTGTGTCAAAAAAAATTTTTTTAAAAAAAGATGACAGATGTGTTTAATTTCTAGATAAAGCAAAATTGTGATTTTCTGAATTGAGCTGGAAGGAACTAGATGTGTGTTGGCTATGTTTAATAAGACAACTCGGGCAGTCTAAAATTAATACATTTATTGTCAAAAGCCTATTTTATATTTTGGTATTCTGACAGTAAACAGGAAATATAAAACGGTTTTACTTTGACTAGTAATTATTGAACAGCTGGAAAGACGATTGGAAGCACTCCAGCAGAACAGCAAACAACCTTTCTCAAAATTAAATTGGAGCAATACAAAGTTTTAGAGAAAAACTGCTTATATATACTAAACTTTTAAGTTTTTGTAGTCAGTCACAGAACTTGAGTATTTATATTATCTCCTAAATTCCATTTAAAAATAAACCAAATATTATGAAGCTCTAAGCATCCTTACACTATCCCCCCAAACATGAAGAGACCAGTTTTATCATTCTGTCACAAATCAGTATACAAAGTTATGAGATGTTTCAGTTTTATGTGACCTGACAGTGATTGCTACATGTAATCAAATAACCCAAATTTCTCTGTTTCGGTCTACTGTCTACCCAGCTAGTGATATTCAAATCATTTGGTTTCAGAACCTGTAGGTTACGACTATTGATCTTTACTGGATAATGGAACTAAGAAATGTAAGATATTTACTAATTTATCATCTTAAAATAACTGATGTATGTAATAAATATTTTTAAGTTTCTCTAATGGCTAACTTAAGAGAAGATGAGTTTACAGTCCACTCCAGAGTTCCCCAGACCACAGCTTAAGAATTCTACCTGGAGATAAAACTGAACCGCTTCCATGGTTGCTTCTTGGTAGTGAGTTAAACATTTTGGAGAAAAAACATTGAAGCAGGGTTTCTCAACCATAGCACTTTGACATTTTGGGCCAGGTAATTCTTTGTTGTGAGGGATTGTCACGCAGTGAATGTTGTTTACATAGAGACTTGTAGCACTCCCTTTGCCCCAATTATGATGTCTCCTGAGGGGCAAAATTGAAGATAAGAAAATAACTGACCAAAGATGGAGCACAACTATAGATTTCCTAAAAACTTTCTTTTCCTGGTTAAAAAAACTGATTATAGAATGAAGAAATAACTCAGGCTACCATTTGAGAATATTAAGGTAGTTTAGAAAGAAAAGAAATAAAACCTTGCTTTGTTAGCCAAATAGTAATCCATGGAAATAAGTTGTATAAAAATCAAATTTAGTCTGAAAGCAGATTCAGAATGAGTACTGAGATAAAAGCAGCAGCATTTCATTTGCAGCAGTTAGTATGGCAATTAGGATATTTTTACTAAGAATTTTGCTACCTAATTTTCAAAGTCGGAATTTGAGTTTCAAGTGTTTCCTCTGTTTTCAAAGTTGCTATTAAAAACTGGGCTTGCTATCAGTGATCAATATACTGTTTTAATGCAGTAATGCTTCTAAGAAATGTATCGATGTATATAGAAGATGCATGACTTAAGAAGTAAACAAGTTACAGAAATAGTCATTTATTGCATAACAATATAAAATATGGGCAGTTGTATGTACTTTGAATCTTTCTGGAACTGTCATGGTAATAGTGGTTACAATCTAGTAGCTGGGAACTAGAAAGTAGACCTGAGATGGGGTAGAGAAAGGGATGTGAACTTTTTTCCCTCTGAACACCTCTATAGTTTTCAGATTTCTATTATTAGCTCAATTCTATAATCAGAAAATATTTAAACTTTGAAGTTAATTATGCTATGTATTTACTTTGAAACTTACGCTATCCTGTATAAATGACATTTGAAGAAATGACCAATTAGTTCTGACTGGTCACTGTAGAAAAGAATGGGACTAATTTTTCCCCCACACAATATATGTTGTGTAAAAAAAACCTGAAATGATAAAAATCTACTGTACTTCAGGCCTTCTTGAGGCTGTACATTGGATTCCCAAGCTCTTAAAAATGTGGTCCCAAACAGTGGGCTCAGTGAACTGGTAATTGTTGACACACGTAAAGCTTTCGCTTTCTTACTTTTGTAGGAATGTATGGTGTATACAGGCACTTGATCTCTTTTTGGATTTTAATACCTTGATTCTCATTTACTTAGGTCACGAGACATGTGTAGAACTTCTTTTAGAGCAGGAAGTTTTCCAGAAAATGGAAGGAAATGCATTTAGTCCCTTGCATTGTGCTGTGTAAGTAAAGCTGGAATGAATTAGATATGGCTTGACTGTTTAATATACCAGTGCTGTGAGAATGATCACCTGTTACTTTACACAGGATAAATGACAACGAAGGTGCTGCTGAGATGTTAATTGATACATTAGGTGCCAGCATCGTGAACACCACGGATTCGAAAGGAAGGTAGGAATTCCACTATTTAGGAAAGTTTTACTCTCTGTAGGAAAAATATTTTTAGTTACTAAGCAGGTAAAGAAAAAATTACAGATAACCTACTACTAATTGAAAGTTGATTTTTATATTTGCAAGCATATATTGTTAGAAAAAATCTTTTTAAAAGAAAGGGTATTTTATATTATGAACTTTAGTCTTCCTCTTTAAGATAGGTCTGTAACCTAAAGGGTAATTATTAGTAGGCTTAACATTTTTTAAAACAGGAATAAAGGCTAGAAGAGAATCTAGCAGTTGTAATAGATGACAATATTCATACTCGGTCAGAATTCCTTTCAAATTTTCCTTCAGTAATTTTTTTTAGTAGTGGTATAATTGATATGATCAGAAATAAAAATTTTGTGACAGAAATTAAGCATATTTTTATCCAGGTAATGTTTTTATTGCCTAATTTGTAAATCCTTGAAAATTGTGGTAAACTGAGGACTAATTTTTTCCAGAACACATGACACATGGATTAGGTTGAGTTTCCCACTTTTCTATTGTAGAACTCCTCTCCACGCAGCCGCCTTCACAGACCACGTTGAGTGTTTACAGCTGCTGCTCAGCCACAACGCTCAAGTCAATTCTGTGGACTCTTCTGGGAAAACCCCTCTCATGATGGCTGCAGAAAATGGACAAACAAATACAGTTGGTAAAGAAGTTGGTTGTGGGTTCTTGCTTACATATAACTTCACTCCCAAGCTTGCTGACTCCAGTTCATGGAATTTTCCAATTTATCTCACCATTCCAGAGAGTTAAAAACTAACCTATTTATAGGTCACATTTTCATTTAAGGCCACCATGTATTCTTTTGCCTTTTTTCTTTAAGAGATTTTTTTATTCATACAAGAACTGGGGTACAGGCCAGAAGTGCGGGGGGTGAAAGGGTCCACCAGAGACAGAGTGGGGAACAGAACAGGCAGATGTGACTGAAATACACTGCTGAGGGCAGCAGCTGGTGAGGCAGAAGTCTGCCGGGCCATGTGGGTTCCCTCTCTGGCCGACGGCAGGGCTCGAACTAATGCTGCAGTGGTTGCAGTTTGCTTCATAGTGTGTTGCTTAATCCACTGTGCCACCAGGGCAGGCCTTTCTTGCCCTTATTGACTAAAAAGTTTGCTTTCCGAGGCAGAGTGGTTCAGAGAGCTGGCTCTGGAGTCAGATTGACCGAATATGAGGCCTGGCTTTGCCAATTAACACCTCGGGCCTCCATTTTTTTATTTATATGGTGAGAAAGAGAATAGTGCTTATTTTGTAGGGTTGTTATGAGGGTTAAATAAGTTTCTGTAAATTTACACATCAAACAGTGACAATATATAATATGTACATTATATCTTAAGTTTTTGCTTTGTATATTTCTTTATATTGGGTTATTAGTGATTAAGAAATCTGTTCATATACATAAAAATTGATGCAATTTTTCCTCCCAGAGATGCTGGTTAGCAGTGCTAGTGCAGATCTGACTTTACAAGATAACAGTAAAAACACTGCCCTCCATTTGGCTTGTGGCAAGGTATGTACACATTTTAAGGAAATATTTTCATTGTTAATATCCACAATGTTAAGTATTTCCCCCTCTCTAAAATGAACCAGAGCTAGGGACCAAATAACTAATCACCAAATTCAGGTTTCTTTTTTAAAAAAAAGATGACTTTTAGGCACCCTGGTATATGCAAGTCTCTACTAAGTCAAGTAAATTTTGGAGCAGAAACCTAATTACCATCTATCTTTACTCACTCTAAAATTATTCTTGTCCTCTCCCTCTTTTCCTCAACTCCCAACACGTTTGGACCAATATTTAAAGCATTAGCCCAGAGCAGTCATGACATGTGCAATGATATGGAGCTGTTGTATGGACTAAGACTGGGGTGTCTTGAGTATATATATTTACGTATAATGGTGCACATGTTTTAAAGAGTTATTTGCTGTGGTTTTAGGGTCATGAAACTAGTGCCTTGTTAATACTGGAAAAGATAACAGATCGAAACCTCATCAACGCAACCAATGCAGCCTTGCAAACGTGAGTACTTTCAGTGTCTACGTAAACCTTATGGCCCATAATTATAAAAATGACTAATGGGGCGTTTTCCTAACATGGGATCATTGGAATTGCTCTTACAGAAGCAGTTAAAAAGTAAAGACAGTCTTTATAATTGACTAAACCTGTTTCTAAAGTCATAATTATTAAGTTTTTGAATGCAAATATATCTTTTTTGAACCATAATGTATCATTTCTTGATCCACTTATCTATAATTTTATCAAGAAAAGTAATACCATTTTGTGGATACCAACTGGAACAACACATTATTTGATACTGGTAATAAATGAGATAAAGAGTTTATATGTGTCTGTAAGAACGAGTTTTTACTGTGCGTCACAAGCTTCCCCATGACTGCTGAGTAGATCTTAGAACAGATCCCGTTGTCTTCTCCCAGTTTGCTTTGAGACTCAGTAAGGACTGGTTCCTTTCACCATGGAACCTATAAACTGTCTTCAAAGCCTAGTTGATTTTTTACCATTGCAATTTACAGTCTTTAGTTCAGTATATTTGCTTGCCAACTTCATTAGTTTGCATTCTGAAGTTTTCTAACAAAGGGTTTGGTGAAAGCGGGAGTTTGCTGACGGGATCTAACAATGCTAAGCTTATGCACGCTTACACAGCTTGAGTGTATGTAAGTACTGCACCTTGGTCTTCTGTCCCCTACTCCCTGTCTTTATAGCTATTAGGACTAGGTGCCTTAGTTTGTATCTCTGGGTCTTTAGACGTTAGTAGAATGTTCTTTAACAACTGGAATGGAGAGAGGTAGAGTGAACACACACACACACGTACATAATTTTTTCCCCCCAGACCTCTGCATGTTGCTGCCCGAAATGGGCTAACAATGGTGGTTCAGGAGCTTCTGGGGAAAGGAGCAAGTGTGCTTGCAGTAGATGAAAATGGTAAGTAAAATCTCTATTCTTTCTTTCACTAGAAGCTTTTCTCTTTTGATGGGCCCATATTTGAAGTAAATTAGGATATTTGTAGTGCTCAAAGAGGAAAGCTAAATTTATTGAATAGTATTTACTTTGTGGGAAAATGGATAAAGGGCATGAGAAATTGGAATAGTCCATCTAAAAACAAACTTAAGAATTTCACTTACCAATTAAACCAGAATTGTGTTTACTACCTTTGGTTTAATATTACCACCTTTATTTATCTCAATATTAAAAACATTTGTTCTGTGAGAAAATACTTATCAAGGCTGTTAAGTGATCGGTTTTTTTCTAAAGCTAATCTTCCCACTTACACTATCATTTTAGCAGTTCTTGGCTTTTAGGTCCTACAACAGTTTCTGTAGGAAATACAGATTACTCCTATCAGTATGTAAACATAGTTTCACCTTCTTTTGATAAGTTTTGTTCTCTTCTCCCCAACCTTTTGATCTTAGGGAATTTGAGAACTGACTATTCTTGGTTCTTTATTTTCCCTATTGTCATGCAGTCACTAGGTGATCTCATCCCTTCCCTTGCTTCTTAAATACTACTTATGTTGCAAATTTCTAAGTGTATACCAGGCCTGTCACAGTCTCCATATTTACAGATTAACATTGCTACATCAATGTTTAATGAACCGTTAAATTAACATGTCTAGGACTAAACTGTTAATTCTTTCCTCTACACCCTTCTCTCCCTAGTCTTCATGATCTTGGTTGATGACAAACCCATCCTTATAGGTACTCAGGACAAGAGCCGTCCTTGACTCTCATATACCCAACTTCATCAGCATGTATTTTTTGATCTTTCTCCAAAGTATATCCAAAAATGTCCACTTTTTTCTCCTCTGAGAACCCTGGCCTCAACCCTTTTAAAATATGGTACTAGCCTTCTAAATCTCAACTAAAGTGCTACTCATGATGACCTACGGGACCCTTACGTGGGGTGCTGCTGCTTATTCCTATCGCATTCCTACCTTGTTAACCTAGTCTGTTTTTCCCCAAAAGGCCTTGTGTAATACATACTCTAAAATGAGTATAATCTACACAAGACAGGGAATCTTTGTTCACTGCTGTTGAATGTATTGGTACATTCAAAGTGCTTAGACAATTGCTGGGCATAGTGAGGTTCAGGAAATACTTGTTGGGTGACTGTGCCAGATTCTGAAATGACTGTGCAGAGTAAGACAGGCTACTCCGAGTGGACACAAGTGCAATTGAAGTAGCTCAACTGCAGTATACCTAGAATGCGATGAGTGTTCAGACTCTGTTGAAGGGCCAGGGAAAGGTATCCCCCAAAAGTAACCTCTAACCCAAAGCATAAGTAGAAAGTGGGGAACAGATTTTCTCAGTAAAGTGGCATATTTAGAGAGAACACAAGGGAGTGTAAATGTGAGTTATGCCAAAGTTTAAGATCTACTGGTAAGGGATCTAGGCAGTAGGAGGATGGTAGCTGATCTGTCAAGGGAAACAAGAGTGGAATAGGAAAAGAAGTTAACAGGTGAAAAGAAAATGATACCCAGAATAAATTAGATTTGGTGGAGACGGAAGATAGATTTTTCTAGACTACTTGTAATGGGGCTCACTGAGACTTGGTGAGATGTGTGCAAATGCTGTTGCTAAAACAGGGAATGTAGGAGGAAGGGCTGAGTTCATTTAAAGCCATGAGGAAAGTTCAGTAGAAACTCCCAGTGAGTACTTAGAGCTCGCTTTTGGGCTCCAGATTCCTATATCCAAGTTGGACATAAAGATTTGGGAATACCCAGTAATGTAGTCATGAAATCCATATAAGTATTAATAATTGACTGTCACCCACTAAGATGAGTTTAGACTCGACTAGCTATAAAAGAAACTATTATCAGTAAATTACATTTCAAGATGTAATGTGTAGATTAAAATGAGCCCAAAGTGCCATATTGTGAGACTTTAGCTCAATAGCTGATATTCTCAATGATCCAGTTAATGTGAACTCTTGAAAGTGAATAAGTTTTTCAAGTAACCGGAGCTGATGATTAGGCTCTATATAGTCAAAGGAGAGACAATATGTAAAGGGTCTAGTGTATTCTGTGCCTGTATGGAATATGGTTAAGTGATAATTCTGTGGGCATTCTAGAGGAAACAAATACATTATACTTGCCTGGGAGGGATTAGATAGACCCTTGTCTTCAAGCACTTCACTCTTCTTGCATTTGCTTTTCAAAACACACCACACCAACACCACACAGAGGAGGGACACCTCTTTTCAGTCCCAGGTGTACTAGAAAATACTCCTGAGATCTTCTCTGCTCGTAGCCAGGGCACCGTGGCCTGTGTCTGCTGGGTTGCATTACATTAAGCACCTTCAGAAGAACCTCAGGGGGGTGAAGTCAGCAGTGAAGCACTCTTCTAGTCACTTTAGGAAAGAGGGGTAATTAAAATTATGCCACCTTGTAGCTGCTCCGTTAGTCTTTGATCCTTGAAAATGGGAGAAAGAAATTTATGAAGGGAAAAGTTTATGTATAAAAATACATAGAAATGGAACCAGTACCCAGTAGCTAGAATGGACTAGACCATAGTACAGCACACAGTAGAAACAACTGCCCTTGCGTACAACAGCGTGGTAAGTCTCAGATAAAAGAAGCCAAATGCAAACATGCTGTGTGCCTGTAGTGTTTATGAATACAAGTTAGAGAGGAGAGCACAGAAGAAAGTACTACATGGGTCAAAATAGAAAAGGGGTATAATGAGTACTTGAGTAGGGGGCCTCTGGTCTGTATGTCTCTTCTTGCTTGTTTTGTGATAAATCATTCAGCTGTTTAAGATAATATGACTTTAAAAAAAAATACACCTGTGTGTGTGTGGACCAAACCGTAAGTAAATATAGTACTAGAGGAAGATGTGTAACAAGTGAAACTGTGGGCTAAAACTTTAAGACATTTTCTGCTAAACACCTTTTGGCTCCACATGGTTTAAAATGGTGTAACCTGAACTTGACATGGTATGGTGTGTTTCACAATCTTTCCCATCTGCCCTCAAGACTGGGTCCTTACCAACAGAGGCGCCAAAGTGCTGCTTTCCTCTTAGGTGTGTTGGTACTTTATGATTCTTTAGTTTTCAGCTTAAAGGAGCATCTGCAAAGGAAACATTTATTTTGACTTAGGCATTTTGAAAGTTTACCCATTTAGTTTATTTTTTTCTTCAGTGGGCTATGACCCTAAAAGAAAAGTTAGTGGATACCCAGCTATCATTCAGCGTACATCTTTTGAGCATCTACTCAGTGCCTCATTTATGACTTAATACGTTTAACTTTCTCAGCATATATACACACAACTACAGATTAATGAATAGTCTCCAACCACTAGTTGAAGGGAGACTGATCAGCTCCCCCCTCCCCCCCCCCCACTCTAGTTTACTATCTTCTGTGAATACAGCTAGGTACTTACATCCCTAACTTATCCTTAGTTATGATAGCTTGGGAAATCACCCATCTCTGTTTCCTCCTTTTCCCCCAGATTCTGTGACTTTTTCCCTACTTACTGGAAAGTTTTGAAACATTCAAATTAAATCAAAATTTATTAAGCCAAGTAACTTAAACTTATGTCTAAAGTTGAAGGCCTAATTTCCTTACGTTTGTGAAATTGATTTGGAATGTTTATTTTTTTAATTTTGTCTTTAATTCCAGGCTATACCCCAGCTTTGGCCTGTGCGCCCAATAAGGACGTGGCTGATTGCCTAGCTCTCATTTTGGCCACCATGATGCCTGTCTCATCAAGTAGCCCTTTATCATCCCTGACATTCAATGCCATTAACCGTTATACGAACACCTCAAAAACAGTCAGCTTTGAAACTTTGCCGATCATGAGGAACGAACCTAGCTCCTACTGCAGTTTCAACAACATTGGCGGGGAGCAGGATTACCTGTACACCGATGTGGACGAGCTCAATGACTCCGACTCCGAGACCTACTAAGAGGCTGAGCCTGGAGGTCTGCGCTGGGCGTTCTGACACAGATGCTTCAAACTGTGCTTTTTCAGGAAAAAAGCACTTTCTTATTGACGTACAAATTCAGCCTAAGAGGAAAGATCACAGAGTGAGTGAATATAAAAGTGATGACATTAAGAAGAAGCATTTTAAAGGCAAGTTTTGCAAAAGGAACTTCTAGAATCTTAAATAGACTTGACCAGAGGAAAACACTTTGATGTCAAATTGCTTTGTAGAATTGTTTGATTTTGCAGTGCCAGGAATAATTTGGGACACTGTGCACCCTAATCTGCTTATATAAGCAACACTGTTGTAAAGAGATAAGGACACTAGATTTGAATTTTATCAATAAAACTCCAACTAAATTTAAGGGCAATAAAAGTTTGGTACAGTAGGCATTATGTGCACAGCAAATTGCCAAAGGACCAAATGACTTGAAGTTTTTATAGAATGCCATTTTGTGGAAACTGGAGTAGGTGAAATAAGACATTAAAACCAAACTAAACTATTTCTAACAATGAAGCTTAGATTTGGTTTTAAATGATTTTTTTTTTTAAAGAAAACATCTGAAAGCCTTCTGATACTGTATTAAACCATGAGAGAAAGCAGACATATTTTTACATTTTTTTCTTTTACATAAAATTTTTAAAATTCCAAGTTTTATAATATTAGAATCGAAAACCAGTTGACTGGGTGCAGTCAGGGTGAAAATACTTGTGGTGTAGACATGAGCTAGATTGGGGTTAGGCTATTGCTGCCCAGTTTCGAATGGTCTAGGTTTAAACTATTTTTGTTCAAAAGTGTAAAGAATTTCCTAGAAGAAAATGTAATGAAATTTAAAAAGTAGGCTGTTTTCACCCTGTTGCAGCTAACTGGTCCTGGGGAATGGCATTTTCAGCCTCACTACTTTGGAGCACAAACCTTTTGTCACTTAGGTTTACTTTGTGCCTCCACAATGGATTGGGGATTGTCATTTTTCAGTGAAAAATCAAAAAGGAAAAAAATCCCTTGTCAGTCCTAAGTTAACATCATCAGGTCTCTTGGAAGGCATTTCTGTATTGGACAAGATTTACTACACTAAGCCTTTAGGTCCTATTCACATTTAAGTAGCAGATATGTAACATGTTACTATTTGGGGAGATAATTGCCTGTGGAATTGGAAGATTGCCTTTCAAATAACAGAAAAGGCTGCTGGTTAGGTTTTTTAAAATAATATGGTTCTGCTTTTATTGTAACTGTCACTCTCCCAGTGAGAATGATTTCACCTATGTAGGGGGCGGGGGTCTTATAGGTCTGGGTAAAGTTCCATAATTTTCACAAAATACCCAATTTCATTTTGTCCTTTTTTGTATTGTGAAACTGGAAACTTTATGACATTGTAAATTATCAGCTGGTTTTTCTGAATATAAAGTGTGAAAACACAGAACAGTATTTTGATCTATTTGATAATTTTGTGGGTTTTTTTGAAAAATTAATGAGCATGTACATAGAAATAGTGACTGCTTGAAAACTGTATTTACTTGCACTCTTTCAGTACATCAAGATTCCTGTATATTTTAGAGTATAATAAAACAGATGTGAGTTGTATTTAATAAATAATGTATTTGTATCTGTGCATATCACCTAAAAAAAAAAAATCTATGAAGTTTCTAGGGCATTGACTACTAGATTTTCAGCATTTTTTTTTTCTAAAATATTCACAGAAATTATAAATGTTAACACTTCATCTCTTCTTTATGATATAAAGTCATAATGGCCCTTCCTAATTAGTAGTAGGAGGAAGGGAAATATGCATTTTACAGACAGTGGACATTTTCTATTGTACCTTTTTTAAAAAAAAAAAAGGATTCTAAAAGTATACATATGTGTGCTTTCTCTTTCCTTTTAGGAATTCTCTTCTGAATTCCCTGAGGGAATTTTCTAGAATCTCAGAATTGAAAGAGACCTGAGGTTCATCCAGTCTAACCTTAACAAATGCAGGAGTCCCTTCTACAAGGGTGACCTTTCCACCTTGAACACTTCCAGTGACTACCTCACCAAGCAGTCCATTCAGTTGTTGAGCAGCTCTGTTAGAAAGGTCTTCCTTAGCTGGAGTGGAAGCCTCCTTCTCGATAACTTCTGTCCTTGGGCCGGTTCTGTCCTCCAAAAGAACACAGAGAACATTGGAAGGATGACCCTCGCACCCTCTGCCATGTCTCTCTTTACAGGCTGTTTGACTCATCTGCTGAAGTGATTTCCAGAAGGACTCATTTAGACACAGTTAGATCTGCCACATCTAATGAAATCCGAGGTGTAGCTATAAAGTAACAGACTGTTTTTAGTTTATCCTGATGTATATCAGAAATTATATATCCATCACTTTATGCAAATGATGCTAGTACTGAAAATATTTGTGAGGTGGTTCCCCTCCTGCCCCTGATTGCTTATCCAGCAGGGAAACTTTATTGCTTGGTGATAAGTTCCCACTTTGATCAAGCACTTTAGGTCTGCACCTAAGGAGGCAAAAAAAACCACAAACCCCAAAGTACTGTCCCCAGTAGTATTGAAGAGCACTAGTATTGCTGGAGTGAGTACATGGAGCGAACACAGCATCACAGTAAGTTTCTTTATAGTTACACCTTGGATGTCAAAAGCATCCAGGCCCTGCTCTGTCGTGTTTTCTAGCCTCACACAGAATAGAAAGTCTGTTTGCTTTTTTAACCTCTGCATGAAAGATGACACCTGCAATGTCTGATGTGTATTATAATACCAGCTTCTGCTCGAGAACTACATTGGGAGAAATGGTGGTAATAGCAAATGACCTTCTTTAGCAAAATAAGACACTCAACTCAAACAGTGCCATTTAGTTCAGGAGATCTCTAAGTATAGCTGTTAATTTGGGGTTTAATTTGGCTTATATTGGACCTTTTAAATGAAATAAAGTTTTTTAATGCAATAAGTCTCATGTCATTCTTTCATTAAATACCAGTCTCTTTTTCCCTTGTCTTAAAATGCATAGTGTCCACTTATAGTTTTCACCTTCTAAAGCTTCAGTGACTAGTGTATTTATTTTAAAAAATGTTTTATTACTTGCTACTATATACTTGAGGTGACAGTGGGTAACAAGTGGGCCAAGTAGTTGTGGTCTTGTCCTTTAGCTTAACATTCCATCATGAGAAGGCATGTAACAAAGTGTGAGCGTGTCGCTGAGGTAGCTGTGAAGCTCTAAGAAAAGGCAGCAATGCGATCACTTCAGAAGGGAGACCAGACAGGCTCTGTGAAAGAGGGAGCATTTGGGCTGGAGGTGGAGGAACAAATAAGATTTGAACAAGTAGAAAAAGGACCAGTAACATCCGAGAGAACAAGTAACTGTCAATGTCACTTGGCCAGTACTTGGTGGAACTTAAATTCAGTCATTTTCAGCCATTGCTCTTCCCCATCTAGTGAAAGAACCAGTATGCTCCGGCCAGCAAATCTGTCAAGCCCCTCTCAGTTCTGTTCTAGGGACTAATGTCAGAAGAAACAAACGTGACTGCAGTAGTGAAGTATTGACTCCACACTAGCACCAGGAACTGTGCTGGCCTCCGAGCCTGTAGCACTAAAGTAACAGAATTTCCCCTCTTCATGGAACCTGTGAGAATCACTTAAGCCTTAGCTGCCAATGTTACCCAAATCAACGTAAAACATATTTGTGCCTTTGCTGCTTGTCCAACAGGTTTGCTTGGGTGACTGACTGCATCCAGCTGGCATTCTGGCTGGTGGCTACTACTTGCCACAGGCCAGGCAGGCTTGGGTCTGTTTCCTCTGTTCACCCTTCATCAGCAGACAAGAACCCAGAAGTTGTCAGCGGGGGTGACAGAAGTACTCAAGAGGCAAGCCTGACCGTGCACCGCGTTTTGGTCTGCTAATACTACAGGCCAAGTCAGATGGCCAAGCCCCGCAGCGCGCCGGGGTACTTTGATGGTGCCTACCCAGGAGGATAGCTGAATGCAGTCACCACAGTTCACGTAGCCCTCAAGTCATAAGCTGGCCAGTGTAGGGTCAGTTTACCCATGGTCATAGCTTGTGGTCTGTGCTTGGCCTGCACCTCCTCATCTGTGGCACTCCTGCTGTACGCACACAGAAAGAAGGGTAGCAAGGACATACTTTGAAGTGGACAGTTCTCCCTTGGCTGTGCAGGGCCAATTGGAAAAGACCAAATGCAACACCCAAACGAAGAAACGAAGCCAATGTTTACCTCAAGCTCCAGTACAAGGCAGCACCAGTGCCCTCTCTCGTGTCTGAATGTGACCAGCTCTTACAAACCAGAGCCTGAACAGAAGGTGGAAATTACAGTGTGCCTGGGAACTACTTTTAAGACAGAAATTGCCAGTGTAGAAACCCTTTGTCTAATCATGCCTCCATCTTGCCCTCCCAGCAGCCGTGAGGAGTTCCCATCCTTTAGTTCCATCCTCTCGGTGTCATCTCATCTGGGGTGGTCTCACTGCCTCCTGCCATCTTACAGTTCTTATGTCTTCCCTATTAGGACTTAAATACACTGAAAAGTCAGGAAATTCATCTTAAAATATTTCTTCTCCTTCACCA
The DNA here is from genome assembly GCA_019455555.1 of Galemys pyrenaicus. Lineage (NCBI taxonomy): Eukaryota > Metazoa > Chordata > Mammalia > Eulipotyphla > Talpidae > Galemys > Galemys pyrenaicus. The sequence continues at coordinate 2,455,131 of JAGFMF010011681.1, read as the reverse complement.
TTCTCTAAACTTGGAAAGAAAAAAAGGAAACTATTTTTACCTTCAAGGGCTCTTCAGCCATTCAGCAAACATTTCTTGAGTACATTCTGTTTTGAATTCTGGAGCTACACCAGGGATAAAACTATGAGCCAGATAAACTGTCCTCAAGAAGCAATCAAGAATAACCAGACAGTTATTTGAGACTTGGTGCATCTGTATGTGTTGGGGTGGGGGTCCCTAAGGATAAAAAGATGCCCATTTATAATGGTTTCTGGTGAGAGGCCCTGAGACTTGCTAAGAATGTGAAAAATGTTAAGCTAATAAGAACAGGAAAGGAGAGGAAGGAGATGAACGAATCCACAAAAGCAAACCTGAGCGTCTGTCATGTGAATGCAGAGGGGACCTGAGCTGACTCAGTACTTGCGGATGGCAGTTGGCCCCGGCCTGGCCCTGGCCCTGGGATATAACTTACTTCACCTGAAGCTAGAAGTGAAGAGGTCACAAAACTTGAGTTGCACAGATTACAACACTGAGCTCTAAAACCTGGCCTTTATAATAATGGGTCACCCCTCCAAAAAACAGGAAGTTGGAAGTTGGTTCTGATACTCAAGTAACAGTGGGTGCTGTGAATAATCCAGCTGCAGACCTAGTAGAGCAATCAAGATGTTTTTATGTTGACAGCAAGTTTTTCACTTCACCTGTTGTGTGTGTGTGAGATGTGATTCAAATCTTCATTTACCACAAAGGTAAGACCCAGCATGAGTGAGAAAAATTCCTTGGTTTTCATATGTAATCATTTAAAAATGCAAGAAATGCCCAAATCCAGGAAAATGGCAAGCATTCAAGAAGGTAATTCTGAGGAAGGGTTTTTTTCATGCCTCACATAAGTGTGTAGGGACTTGAAAAGCCACTTGCCTGCAGCTCAGTGACTAGAGGACCAGATCTAACACAATGCAAACGGCCAAACTTTTTCCCAGATGCTATCTGTGAAGATGGTAGAGTAAGGACCTCTGAAAATTGACTCCTCCACCAAAGCAATAAAAGAATTGGCAAAATGTGTCAAAATCAGTTGTCACATCTAGAAGTGAAAGGCTGTTAGCAACCTAGGAAGTATTAAAAAAATCCTTGGAATTTTGGTAAGAACTGTGACCACTGGGGGTATTTTAACTTGCACTAGCTGTGTTCCTGCTCTCCAGCTCTGCAGGGGCCTTGACAACTGGCGTCAGTCAGTCTGGCAACTACCAGCAAGAGTGGAAGACTCAGGACACCTTCACAGCTGTCTGACTGGGGCGCTGCCACCCCAGGAGCGCTAGCTCCTTGGAAGACCCCCACTTACGAGACCCTACTTGAGCTGACCGACAGTGGAAACTAGTCTTCCCAGAACAGTGCTTGTTGAAAACAATTACAGGCAAGAGTAAAAGCTGAGGCAAACAAAAGACTAAACAAAAATTTTCAAAAGAAAAACTAGGGGAATTGCGAGCCATAGAAGCTTCCAGAAAGTCTTAGTTCTGGGAACTCAGACTGCTCTGGGCACACACTGAGCTGTCTACATACTCATACCCTCAGCTCTCACCTGCAGCTGATTTTGATGCTCTGTGCAGTGAGTGAAGCTAAGGTAGCTGCCAGGCAGAGTTTTGAAGGTGTACCTATAAATACACACGCTTGGCAAAGATGGATGTTTTTCTATTCCGGGCATTTAAGGAAATTGGTCTAATCATCAGCTGACTGCTAAGCTGACTGAGCAGAAACTTCATCGGCCCTTCTCTGGAGGCATAGAACACACTGCAGAAAAGTCAGAGAAGTCACTGAATGGATGTAACAGTCAATAGTGACAACAAACCCTGTGGAGGGAGAAGGACATGATCTCCAGAGCTGCCATGTCATATTATTTGAAATGTCCAGCTTTCAACACCAAATTGTGAGATAGGCAAATAAGCAATGTGTGGTTGTACACTTGGGGCTCAAGAAATTCAGCAAAAGCTGTTCTTGAAGAAGCTGAGACACTGAGCTCACTGGGCAGAGACTTCAAAGCTGCTATTTTCAATATAATCAAAGTGCTAAAGGAAACCATGCCTTGAAATTAAAAGTATTAAAATAGGTTCACCAAATAGAATATCAAATAAGGAGAAATCAGTTTTGAAAGAAGTAAATGCTTCTAAAGGTTTGTCTGACTTAATTTCTTTTTATTTTCTCTACATTCCAATCTTTCATAAACTATTATTATATGTTACTTACTAGATTATCTGTTTATTATAAAAGAATAAACTGAAGGATAGCCAGGTGGAAGAGCTAGAGAAAAATATTTGGGAAGGGGCAGAGAGCTTCCACACCCTCTCCAGACACAATATCCAAGTGTAAATCGGAAGAGTTAACATCGCTAACAGCAATATTCGCCGGGTTAAGCTATGATTTAATGTAATGCCGTTCAGAATGCCACTGCCTTTTGCAGCAGTAATTGACAAGCTGATCCTGAACTTATATGGAACTGCAAAGAGCCCAGAGTAACAACAATTTTGATAAAGAAGAACAAAGGTAGAGGACACCCCCCAATTTCAAAACTTACCACAAAGTTATTACAAAATTATAGTAATCAGAAAAGTGTGGTACCTGTTGGAGTGTGCTTATAGACCACAGGACAGAATTCAGACTTCAGAAATAAAGCCACACATTTATGGTCACAGATTTGCTTTCAGCAGGAGTACCAAGATAACAGGGACATAATCTCAACAAATGGTGCTGGAACACAGGATGGCCACAAGCAAAAAAAATGCAATTGGACCCTATTTTACAAAGACCTAAATGTAAAAGGTAAAGTCACACAACTCTTAGAAGAAAACATAGTTATTTTTTCCTGCAGTGGTGAATTAGGTAGAGTTTCTCAGATATGACACAGAGCACAAGCAACCAAAGGAGACCAGGGAGGAAGGTAGAGGGAGGGGTGACACAACAGAATTCATCAGAAGACTTCTGTGTGCCAAAAGACAATTACCAAGAATGTGAAAAAGACAACAGTTGACATAATGGAGAAAATATTTTCAAATCATACATCTAATAATGTAGATATTAGTAGACAGAAGGTATAAAGAACAGCCCTTCAATAATCAAAAGAAAAATAACCCAACTTTTTAGGGGGCATAGGAATCTAGTAGACACTCCCTTAAAGAAAGTACACAGCTCGCTAGTAAGCACCCGAGAAAACATCCAACATCACTAACCATTAGGGAAATGTGATTCAAGACCAGAATGAGAAACCACAGCCACTGGGAGGGGTGTCCTTATAAAAATAGACAATAAAGGCCTCCCTGGTGGCGCAGTGGGTTAAGCAGCGCACTGTGAAGCAAACCGCAGTCACGGCAGCACGAGTTCGATCCCTGCCGCCGGCCAGGGAGGGGACCCACATGGCGCAGCAGACCTCTCCTGCCTTGCCTGCTGCTCCCCTCAGCAGTGTGTTTCAGTCAGTCTGCCTGCTCTGCTCCCTGCGATCTCTGGTGAATCCTCTCACCCACCCCCATGCCTCTGGCCTGTACCCCAGTTCTTGTATGCATAAATAAATCTTTAAAAAAAAGGGCAATAAGTATGGACAAGTATATGAAGAAAGTCGAACCCCACACAGTGCTAACAGGGATGGAAAGGAACACAAGCCCTTTCAAAAACCGCTCAGCAGGTCCTCAATAACCAGACTTGGACTCGCCGCATGGCTCAGTGATCACACTTAGGGACCACCCAAGGATTTTAAAACGTGGCACAGAAAACCGTTCAGGGACATTGATAGCGCACGGCTTATAACAGACACACAGACTATCCAGATGAGGAACCACCATTCCGCTGTCCAAAGAAATGCAGTTTTACATACGCAACGATGGACGGACAACCTTGAACAAACACGTCACGCTAAGTGAAGGAAGCGAGAACAAAGGGCCACACGTTGTGTGATTCTTTTTGAATAAAACGTCCCAAACAGGCAAACCCATGGTTGCCAGGGGACGAGGGAAGGACCTTAAATCACTGCTTAAGGGTGTGGGGCTTCTTTTCTGGGGCTGTGATTTCACCTACAGGTAGATGGTGGCGGTCACAGGACTACATCTACCACAGGCACTGGGTTGAACACTATTTTTTTTACAAAGGCTTATTTATGCATACAAGAACCGGGGTGCAGGCCACAGGTGCGGGGGCTGAGAGGATTCACCAGAGACAGAGTGGGGAGCAGAACAGGCAGATCAACCGAAACACACTGCTGAGGGGGCAGTGGGTGAGACAGGAGAGGTCTGCTGCGCCATGTGGGTCAGCTCCCTGGCTGGGGATCGAACTTAGGCCACCAGGGAGGCCTAATCCTTTTGTTTTAGAGATATTTAAGTATTTAGAATGAAATAATGATGATGATGATGCATTCAGTTACAAGAGTAATTTGCTTAGCCTAGAACTTGTACTGGTGGGAAGTAACAAAGCTGCCCAAGAAAATTAACATTTTTCTCATTACAGAGACACACGTTATAGTAGAAAATGCAGAAAGAAAAGGAAAAAACAAAAATCACCTGTCATCTTACCACTAGAAACTGTCAGAAACACTAAAAGCAGCCTTATAGTTTTCCAAATCTACCTTTCCGAATTTTTTAAAAGGAGCCATATTATGCCATGCTTGTGACTTACTTTTTGACTTGCTATATTATAAATTTATTTCCATGTCAACATGTACAGAAATACAAAATGATAAATGCATGCACAGGGTACTTTCCTAGTGTGCCACTGTAAGACTTGGGGTACTGTATCAGTTAGGAGGGTTACATTATCTGTAACCCTATCTGTTACATATCATGTATCCATCCTACCGCCCCCCCCCCCCCCCCCCCCCCCCCCCCCCCCCCCCGCCCCAAACACACTAATAATGCTTGTTCTCAGAGAAGGGAGCGGGGAGGAAAGGAGGACCAGAGAGAGAGGCTGATTTACTGCAGCGACCGGCAGTTGGTTACAAAGACCCAGAAATCCCACCAGAGCTGCCTACAAACTTGCAGGCTGAGAACAGGAAAAGGAGGTGCAGTTTGGCCTGAGCCCTGAGGATCTGCAGTCGTGGTGTGTGAGGCCCAAAACCCGAGCAGCGAGGACACCAGTGTCCAGGGCAACAGGGGAGGGCTATCTCACCGAGCAGAGAGAGGCCTGGCCCTGGCTGGGCCTTCCTGCCCCAGCAGCTGGGACAATGGCCACTGGCACTGATGGGGTGATCTTCTCTGTTGCCTTGTTGTTTATCTTAAGTGCTCACAGACACGTAATGCCAGTTACCTGCACACCCCTCAGGCCAGTCCCTGCACAGGCAAGTCAGCCGCTGCAGAGGCGCACGTGAAGAGGTGCCACGCGGCTTGGAGACAGGGCAGAGCAAGAGCACAACCCGGGCGGCCGGAGTCGGCGGCACAGGCCGGCTTCCCTAGCAGCCCCCAGCCGAGGACCTGTCTGGAAGCTGCTGGGTCCCCTCCCTAATGGCTGAGGGGAGCGGCCAAACCCCAGCCCGAGGCCCTGGGCAGGAGCTGGTCCTGCCACTGCCCAGCGCAGGCCTCTGCAGAAACCACTTCAGTGGGCCCTGCCCAGCGCTCTTCCGCAGAGACCAGAAACAGCGCCTCCTCCTGAGAACGAGGGTTCGGTGAGAAACCGCTCACCCGCGCTGGGCACCGAGAAGCCCGCGGAGGCGGCTGTCATCCTCGCTGCGCTCCACGCCCCTGTTGGGGCCTAGCACCTGCGAGGCGACCCAGCCGCTTCTGCAAGCCCAGAGGCCGCCCTGATCCCCGCGTGCAGTGGCGGAGCCCGAGTCCCACTGCTTCGGCTGCTGGGAACGAGGGAGGCTGCGAGCGGGGCGCGGGGCGGACCACGCCTGGGAGGCGGTGCGGGAGGGCCTGCGGGTCCTGCCCCATCGTCATGGTCTTCCCCGGGGCGACAGAAATAGCCGAGTGCCCACTGGTGCGGGGGGAGCCTAGGGGCGGCCAGGACGAACAGCGACGCTGGTCAGGGCCCTCCGGGCTGTCCAGACCGTGCTGAGCACGCAGCTTCCCGCCGGCGCCCGCGGGGGCGGCCAGGCCCCGCACGAAGCCTCAGACGAGGCGGCCCGCAGGCAGGCGCATGCTGGGGTCAGCCGGAGCTGCGAGCCCGAGCCCGCCCCAGGCAGGCCCCGCCTCAGCGTCCTGTGCGCTCAGGCCCGGGAGCCGCCCGCGGTGCAACCACTACGGCGTGCCAAAGCGCCAAAGCGCAGCCCCTGAAACCTCCATCGGTGACGCAGGAGCAGGAACCCGGGAGGTGCCTCAGCATCCATAAGCTCGGTTCAGACGCGTCCCGAGAAGGCGCAGGCACGCGGCTGCGCTCCGGGTCTCGGCCAGCAGGCCAGCCACGTGACCTGTCAAGTCACAAGCTGCGAACTCCTGACACGCGGGCAGGGGCGCTCCAGGGGCACGCGAGGAGCACGCCCGCCACGAACTGGAGGAGACGGCGCCGGTGCGCCCAGCGGACAGAGGCTGCAACAGCCCTTCCCCAGAGGGGCACTCAGGGGCGCCCTGACCGAGGACTGAGTGCAGGTCCTGGGCAGCAGCCTCCCTCCACACAACATCAGGGGGACCCTGGACGAGCGGGTTTGACCTGGTCTGAAGATGTGGGCAAAGGTGCAGGGCGCTGGGCCTGGGCCAGATGAAATGGCAGAGCGGTCAGGGCTGCTGCGTCTCAGTGCCTGGCAAGGTGCCCGGGGCGCTGACCTCCACGTACCCACACACACCTGTGCTTCTCCCTGCGCGGCAGCCTGGCAGCCTACAATTCAGGGGGTACGGGGGACACACACCCCCCTTTCAGTGACCAGCTCAGAGTTGCCCAGCGCTGAAATGTACGTTCTGGACAGACCAGGCCCTGTCAGGTTTGCTGCCTGTCACGTGTCCACAGGCCAGGCTGACGTGGGTTCCCTCTAACTTCTCCCCGTTTTGTCTGGTCAGTTACGTGATGGGTTCCTGCACTCTCTCGGTAAGAGGCTGCTTGGAGACTCACGTGGTCAGCCAGTTCACGCCCTCGACTCCTGCGGAAGGTGCCCTGCCCACCCGCGCCAGCGGGGGCTCAGGCCCACAGCACAGTCCACACCTGGATCCTACCTGAACTCTGGCTCCCCTCTTGCTCGGCGCTTGCAGCCGGCTCAAGGCTGTTAATAGTACATGAAGCTGCCGTGGTAACTTCTTCACGAGCCTGCCGCGGACAGGTTCCAAACTTGGCTCATACACAGCTGAGGGACCTCGGGCCAGTTGCCTACTCAGCGCCTCAGTCTCCTCCTCGGTAAAGTGGGAATAATCAAGATCTCTGAGAGTCACTGGAGAAATCACAAGTCACTATGGCTCAGTGGTAGGAAACACCCACCAGTAAGAACCGGTGTGGCCACCGCAGGCGGCGCTGGGTGGTGTGTAACAGCCACAGGCCTCGCGGGCCCTCCCAGGGCGGCCCCCCGCGAGCGTGCGCGGCTCGGCAGCGCGCAGCCAGCAGGCCCCGGCTGTCTCCAGCCTCCAGAAACCGGCAGCTCCGGCTCTGGTGCTCTTGCAAGGCCCTCAGGGACCCCAGGGGGTGTCCTGTGGGCTCGGACTGCCCGAGCCCGCGGGCCGGAGGCGGCGTGGAGTGGCGGGCAGGGCTCCTGCAGGCGGTCAGTCAGTCCTGCCCGGCACGTGAGAGCAGACTCAAGCCGGCTCTCTGGACCCCGCCGCTCCAGCTGGGACGAGCCGCCCCACAGAGCCTCTCCCAAACGCTGACCCTCAAATTCCCGAGCAAAGCAAATCGATTACTGCAAGTCCGGGCCGGGGCAGTCCTGTCAGTTAGCACAGCGCCACCGCGCTGGTGTGAGCCCCTAAACACACCTAACTCCGAGCGGGTTCGGGGAGTTGGGGTGGGGGAGGGGTGTAGCCTCGGCCCAGGCTACACCCCTGCTGCTATCTGTTTTACCAAGTGCTCTATACCGAGAGCCTCCGGTCCTCTGTGGATGCCATTTACTTCCAAATCAGAAAGAACAAGGGGCGGGGCGAGTAGTCCCAGGGCACTACCAAGAGGAAATCCTCGGCTTAGCCCCTGCCTCACCCGGCCACCCGAGGCCGGCTGACGGGCCCTGGGAGGCGGCTGGCCCCATCCTCTGTTCAAGCCACAGCTTTAAAAATACTACTTCGCATCTGGTTTTAATTTCGGCTGTTCTACTCTGCAAGAACAAATTTGTTTTGTGACACATGTCCATTTTACATATTCCCCACACACGTCCTGTCTCTGGGAAAGGTCTGGACAGAATGTCACAGGGGCTGTGGTGTATTAACTGAAACCAGTAATATTCTTCATCCTTTTCAGATTCTTTTCTGATGCCCAAATCACATCTGTCCCCAGAATCCAGTTACCCAATAATTAATTATTCTTCACCTCACTCTTCAGTATGACTCACACAGCCCCCTCCCCCATTGCTCAATGGTTTAAATTAAACGCACATTACTATTCAGAGGACACATCCTTCTTTGTGTTTTGATGGCTGCTGGAAAATCTGAACCGCAATCGTTCTTGGAAGATGGATATTCTCACTGAAAACAAACGCCTTTCTGTCATCTGTGAATGTCGGGGCTCCCCACCTTTGTTCTTACACATCTAACAGTCTTTTAAAAACTGATAATAGCACTGTCCTAGAAACTGTTCACCCTGAAATGGACAATCCCAAAGAAGTACTGTGTTTTTCCTTCTTAAATTGTGATTCACTTACCTGATGGTGAATTTTTAAAAATCAGTTTTTCCTACAAGTGCTATTTATCAGTCTCTTGGTGAGTCCTGACGGCTGGCTTGAGAGGGGCCTGGGCCTTGGGAACCTCCCCTCAGCAACCAGAGGACTCACTAAGTGTCCCCACTGTTCCCTCACTCAGCGCCTCCAACAGCTCTCACCAGCCCCCACCAGGCCACAGCTCCATGGCTTAGCTCCATGGCTCCTCTCTCCACTGTGAGACCGAGCTGGCCTTTCCTTCATTTTTTAATTTTTTCAAACCTCTACGGTCGATTTGAATCAGCTTGGGCTGCCGATTTCTGCATGGCAGGCCATCTCAAAATGTCACGACTTAAAACAATCACTGTCACTCCTTCTGCTCACAAATTTGGGCAGTGGGGACTCCGGCGTCTACTCAGCGGGCACTTCCCAGGCCTTGAGATCTGCTTCCCAGAAGCTCCTCACGGCTGAGCCCCACTTCTCTCCACCCATGTGCCCCCCCACCATGTGGTCAGAGCAAGGGGTTTGGATTCTCTGGGAGAAAATCCCCAAAAGAGCCAGACAGGAGCGCGTCACCTGTCTGCTTTGGAAATCCTGAAAGGTCACAATGGGGCATCTGGTCACTGAGGCAGTCACAAAGCCCTGCCTGGGGGAAGCGGCGCAGACTCCACTTCTGATGGGGCCGGCAAAGTTCTAGAGAGCAAGTGGGACTGGAAATACTATCTCAGCCATTTTGGGAAAATACTTTCTGCCGGTGTCCTTCCTGTCCTGTGTGTGTTTGAATCTGCGTGACACAAGCACTAGTTGACAAGCTCTCTCCCGAGGTGACAGAGCAGCGTTTTCTTACGTGACTTCACACGTTCCTTGATTTCCATCTAACATGGTATTTTACACAGAGCTAATGCTTAACATTCACACTGATTTTATGCCAAGTATATGATAACCATAGTTGAAGCAACAATGTTTAAAAAATAGAACCTGGGCCTCCCTGGTGGCGCAGAGGGTTAAGCGCTGCACTGTGAAGCGTCCATGGCACAGCAACACAAATTCGATCCCTAGCCAGGGAGGGGACCCACATGGCGTAGCGGACCTCTCCTGCCTCGCCACAGCTCCCCTCAGCAGTGTATTTTAGTAGATATGGCTGTTCTGCTCCATGCTCTCTCTGGTGAATCCTCTCACCTCCTGCAACTCTGGCCTGTACCCCAGCTCTTATATGCATAAATAAATCTTTTAAAAAAATTAAAAACAGGGGGCCTGCCCTGGTGGCACAGTGGGTTAAGCAATGCACTATGAAGCAAACCGCAGCCACTGCAGCACGAATTTGATCCCTGCCGCCGGCCGGGGAGGGGACCCACATAGCATAGCGGACCTCTCCTGCCTCGCCCACTGCTCCCCTCAGCAGTGTGTTTCTGCCAGTCTGCCTGTACTGCATTCTGCTCTGTCTGGTGGATTCTCACACCACCCCCACACCTCTGGCCTGTACCCCAGTGCTTGTATGCATAAATAAATCTTTAAAAAAAATAAAAACAGAACCTCCAGATGTACTCTGTATATAGTTTCATTATCGTTTCTTAGATTATTCAGCAATCATTTTAGAGCACAGCCCTCTTCCCAATCAACGGTGCACATTTCAACCACCATCCAAGTACTCAGAGAAACGTACAATGCTGATCATTTACACTTTTCTGTAGCTGCATTTAGAGTGTGGAAATGAGAAAGGTGGTGTCTCTGCTTTTACTGGAGTGTGTCTACAGTTAGCACATCAGTACTCCATGATAACTGACTTATAAATTTAAAAAAACCTCATAAATCACCTATCAAGTCTTGACGTTAAAGGGCACGGCATCTAGAATTTCATTCAGCAAAATCAGGCGATATCAGAAATGCCAAACTCTTAAAAGTATCGATAAAACGAATCAGTTGGCTGGGGCAGAAGCTCAGCACAGCGAAGGGGGAGCGTACACATGTCCAGCAAGCATTGAAACAGGCAACCATCCCACACCTTGTCTTCAAAATGTTGACGCACCAAAGTAAAAGATTTCAGAAGTGCTGCGCTGCCAGTCTGCCCACACTGGGACTGAATAAGGCATTATTCTCTCAAGAACTGCAAACAAACCTATCGTTTCAGCAAGACTTCTGCCTTTCTATGAAGCCCGACTTTGAAGTGTGGACTTTCCAAACTACAGAGAACCTAGTGAAGGGCAATTTCCCCACTAATTTGCCTTTGGTCAAACAGAATGGAAGTAGAGTACTACATCTGGACGATTCAAAATTTAGCCAGAAAGGGTAATAACAAGCTAACACCAGCATGAGGGGAGGAAAGGAGGAGCATTCTGGTTGACCATATAAAAACTCCAGCTGGGTGCCAGCCCTGGTGTGGGGGGTGTCAGGCTCTGTTGCTGGGGTGGTTTAGCTCAGACAAGGCACTTCCCAGCCTCAGTTCCCTCTTCTGTGAAATGGGCACGCCTGCCTGTTTCAGAGACAGGTGTGAGGAGCTGATGATTAAGCCCCACACCTGCCTTGGGTCTCCTACTTGCTTGGGACCAGGACCAGCTGGAGAGCTCGTCCCACACAGCTCGATGGGCCCTGACCCAGCGTTTGGGACTTGGCAGGTAGGGCTGGAGCCCAAAGCTTTGCAGTTCCTACAAGGCCCCAGGTGCTACTGGCTTCCAGGGCCCCTGGCCTATGCTCCCCAAGTTGATGATGGAGGACTGCCTTGGGTGGGTTAAGTGAGGTAAATTCTGGAGACCGGAGATGTTCCTGACCACTCAAGCTAAGCCTCCTCGAGAACTTCCAACTTCAGAGTGACCATGAGCTGCTCAGTGTGGGCCCCTCTTTGTGTTCCCCTCTTCCCTCCTCTGCCAAACCACCTGAGGACACCTGCCTGTTGCACATCGCCCTTCAAAACCAGGAGCAAAGAGAGCCAATTCAGAATTTGGGTGAAGCAAGAAATAGACCCAAATCTCCAACTACACATGAACTAGTCTACCCAGAAGATGTAAAATTCTGGCAAAGCGAATCTACACCAGAGGGAGAGGGGTGACAGACATGCTCTCCCCTGCGGAGCACAATGGGTGAGGGGGCCCGAAGGTGGCCGGTTCTGCACCCCGACCCTTCACTGCAGCACAGCGCCAGCCCCGGCGCCTGCCTCAAGGCCCCGAGGAAGACGAACACAGGAAAGCTGAAGGAGTGGAGAATACGCAGCAGTCCTTGCAGGGCCTGCGTGTGCGGACTCACCCTCCTTGGACCCGACGCAGTGTCTGATAAGTGTCCGCCTACAGGGGTTCAAATCCCGCACCCGTCCTTGCAGCGAGACGCAAGCAGCTTCAGGGACCAGCTGGCAGGAAACGCCCGCCGGCGCCATCTTGGTGACCTCTCGACTCTCGCTCCTGTCCCCGCTGCTGGCGCCAACTTAACATGCACACGCCGCACTGACAGCCCCGGGGGGTGAGCGCTCCAACCACTCCGGCAAAGCAGCCAACCTCGCCAGGAGCCAGGTGACAGCGATCAAGCGGGCCCACCTGCGGCAAACCGGCAGGCCCGGCCCGGCCCCCAGTGGCGCCAGCAGCCAAGCAGCGGGCCCCGGGCCCTGCCTCACGGCGGGCGACGTGTCGCACCCTTTGGAATGAGCCTGCCGCACAGATACGCGCCAGCAGCTCCTCCACCTGCCACCAGCCCCACACTCACCTGGAGACGGCCACACGCCTGGGCCGGAGCCGCTCAGCTCACGCCGCGCGGCCTCCGCTGCGGCCTAACCGCGCTGCCCACGCCCGGGCCGACGGCTGGGCCACGGGGGACACGCCTGCAGCCACTAACTCGGGGTCCGCGGGCCCTGCTCGTGGCTGCCACGCGCCCTCTCGGCCCTCGACCAAGCCCTCAAGACGAGGCAGGCCGTGGCGTTGCCGCAGAGCCAGGCCAAGTGGGGAAGCAAGCCCCGCCACGTCAAGCCAGTTTTGTCTTAAATAAGGTCATTTTGTTGGGAAATTTTGTTAGAGTCGGTCCGTGCTGGGGCAGTTGCCCGCACTGGGAACCCGAGCATCTAACTCACCTGGCTCTCTCTGCGCGTTCCCTACCTGGCACCTCCGAGGCCGCCTCCCAGCCCTCTGAATGGCTGGGCTGGGTCAGGTGTCTGCTCCCAGCCCAGTGAGCTACTGCAGGGGCAGGGCGCGGCGCAGGGGCTGAGTGGAACACCTGGCAGTGAGGGGCGGCCCAGGTGCGCTCCCTCACAGGCCCTTCCAGGGCTGCAGACGGAGCTCCCACCTGGAGGGCAGCATTTGCCTTCTCTAGGAATCCGTGTGGCAAGCCAGTGTGACCTTGGCTCCCCGCGCGTCTTGCTTCCTTCCGGAAGGCAACCACAGACAGGCACAGCTGCACCTGCAGGAGAAGCCGAGTGACCAAGCGACCTCTCGCGAGTCTGAGTCACCAGAAACACACTTGATTTCTGTAGGGTAAAGGTTGATCAGGTCTTTCCACTGCCCACCACTGATGATGGACACCTGGGGTGCTGTGAGCATTCCAGGGTGGGCATGCGCAAGTGGGCACACCTGTGTTGGACACGGGCATAAATGGGCGGCGTCATGAGGACGTGAGAACTGTGAGAACCGACCGACAGTACTGACGAGCAGCAGCAGAGAGAGAGAAGAAGCAGCCGAGAGGGTGAGATGCACTGGGGGCTGGGAGGGCTGCCAGTCTCCCAGCCCTCCAGCACCCCTGCCTGCCATGTACCTGGCCACCTCTACTAAATAAAGTATGAAAAGCCACCGAGGGCTCCAAGAGACTGTCCTTCCTTGACCCGTCTGCCCAGAACCATCCCGAACCTGCTCCAGTGCCACCATCTTCCTGCTGCTACAATTTCCCGCCTGTGTGTCACAGTGACGCTTGCCCACCTGCGTCCTGATTTCAGGCTCACAGTGGACAAAAACACAAGTCCTAAGTGCACTTTCCCCCTTAAAATTATTTATTTACCGATTTCCCCATCTCTCACTGTTCTGCCATCTGGCAACTTTCCTTCTGCCACCATCATTTCTCCATTTTCTTCACGAGCAGCTAGTTCTAAGTTATCAGCAGACAATAACGGGGAATGTTCTGAGCAGAATCTATCTGGCAGGTGCTCCAGGAAGTTCTGCTGGGTGACGTAGTTCCATCAAAGCTGCAGCTGAGACTGGTCTGTCTATTTCAGGAGCTGATCAGAGTCATTCTGGCCTGAAGCAGCAATATACACTTTTAAGATAATTTCTGTTTCCCTGAGGTTCGGGGCGGGGAGGCCGCGTGGGCGGCAGAAGCCACATCCGGAGTCACACGCTGCCTGCCTGCTACTCACAGGGACGGCCGGCGAGGCCTGTCATCTGGTGGGAGAGGTCCAGCTCGGTTCCAGGGGGACGCCCCAGGGCTTCCCAGGAATTGGGTTGTTGCTGCTTATTCCCTAAAGACTTGGCTCATTCCAGGCCCCGGAGAGCGAGCGTGAGTCAGCAGGGCTTTGCCACTCTCCCACATGGATTATTCTACACACATCACACACTAGAAGAATTAGGGAAATGCGGCCTGAGAACGATTCAATAAATACTGTCCCAGGTCCGTGCAGCAAGGAGAGGAAACGTGGTCAGCCTGCCTCTGGGGAGTGTGCTGGTTACAGACCCTAAAAGCCAGAAATGGCTCCGGAAGGCCACGCTGTAGGGGGAGGGGGAGGAATCCTGGCTTTTCACTCTGTCCTTCTCTGTAGGTACGGGACTGTCTTTGAAGCCCTCATTTTAAAAGTGGCTATAACTGAATAGCCACAATGTTGAAAAGGCAAATCGCAAAGGACTAATTACCCATTGTCTTTTAAAATAATCTATTTGCCACTTTAGAAATGATCTGAAAGTTACTAGGCACCGAGTCAAACTGACTCTGAACTGTCGGAAACAAACAATACTGAAATCAGCGGCCTGAAAATGTCTTCACACTGAATATGATTTTGTATCTGGAACCAATATTGGAGGTGTTTGCTCTCTACCTGGTGGCGCTCCAGAAGCACCTGTGGAGTGATTTATAAGTGGGTGCCTCGTGTGGGCCACCTGTCGAGGCAATTCTGGCAAGTTCTCTTCCTGAGGCACGGTGCCCTTCGCAAAGGGAAGGCCCCCCGTGGGCCTGAACCAGTATCATTCGGCCCTGCACCTGTGGGCAACTGCAAAGCTCTTCCCAAAGCCAGTGTAATTTATTGAGGCCTCTGGAATGCTGCAGAGACACAGTGTTCAGAAGGAATCCTATTACTCAGGCCTTCCCACTGTTGCCCTTCTCACCAGCACTTTTTTCCAGTCTCTCCCATTCCCTCTCCCCTCCCCTGCACTGCATCTTTCCTTCCAGTTATTGCCAGTCTTGCTTGACCCATTCTGTTCGCTGAGGAAAGGCAGACATGAAGAAAAAAGTCCCTTCCCATTTTAGAAGCTACTTCAAGAGCCACATTCCTGGCACTGCTGGCAGCTCTGGCATTGCCATGTCATCCAGAGAGCATTCTGGAGGGCAGAATGGAAAAGACCTCCTGGGCTGCCACTTGTCCCACAACTTTTGCTTTAAAAGACTATTTCTTACCTTAGAAAACGTTGGAGTTGTTTGAAATACTTGTCAACGGAACAAGGAAAACACACACTAAAACCCACTGCTTTCCGCATGTGTGAAACAGAAACTGACGTTTATTTTTGTTTTGCTCTTAAAACCAATTGTGTAAAGAGAGGTTTGCTGGGGGCAGGTGAGACTTGAAAAAGATAAATGTGAGTAGAAAATACCAGAAAACGTCTCCATAATTTGTAAGTCAGAGAAAGAGATACCGAGCAAATCTCTGTCCCCTTCTTTTTCCTAGTTCCCAGCATGGGTCTGGGGCAGAGGTGGTCTGGCTGCTGTGGGGTGGGGCCTGTGCAAGTGCAGGGTGCTGCACCCCAACATCCCTAGTCCCTCTCATACAACCGCCCATAGAGCGCCGCCGTCACCAGGCCAGAAGTCAGTCTACTCTTCCTGAGGAAGTAGTGTTCATTCTCCCAGCCAAGCTGGTCAGGCCTTTCCAGGGTCATCCCTGAGGTCAAAAACAGAGGAAAGATATTGGGCGTGCTGAAGTTCCCCCACAGGTGGAAGTCAAAGAGCCCCGTGGCCTCTGTGATCTCCTGCCCACAGGTGTCAAAGCCAAGACCCCCGCACTTGACCAGAGCACACACCTGAATGTAGTAAGTGCCGTGCACAGTGTGGAGGCCGTGGAAGACTCCCAGGGCATACAGCTCTGTGGACAACGTGGGCCTCTGGTAAAGCAAGGAGCAGCAGAGGCCACTGGCACACACTTGGAGGTAGCCTTCCCTTCCCCACACAGGCACCAGCGTGAAGTTGTCGTACATCATCTCAGAGTGAAAGACCGGCGGGGTGGTCACGTCCCACGAGGTGGCGCCGTCACAGTGCACTTCCTGAGCATCCTTTTCACAGTATGGGTCTCCTGCCAGGAGTTTTAAAAACTTCCTATGGGATGGATCTATGTCAACTGTGGCATTATTGGTACCAAGGCCCAATGGATTTCTGGGTATCTGGGTGATTATAAGGTGACCTTCGGGGTTGTCCATGTCATGGTACCAAAAGGACTTCAGAGGTGTGTGTATGCCACTTCCGGTCATCCCCAGAGATGGATGATGGATGTTAGCAGCCAGGATGTTGACCCCGAAGGCAATGGCAAAAGCACTCTGAATCTGAATAGCTGCCAGGAGCGGGAGCTGGTTCATCCAAGCGGTCGGATACACGATGTGCTTCACATCATAGTCCCTGAGCAGTCTGATGGTGGGTTCAAAAAACATTATATCAAAGCAAGTGAAGATGCCAAACTTGCCAGCAAAAGGAGTATCAAAGACGATGTGATCCACTTTGAGAGGGGTATCAAAGGCTGCCTCGAAGTAGAGGTTGTGCTTGCGGTAGCGGTCAACAAGGGTTCCATTGTTACTGAACACAACATTCGTGTTAAACTGGTATCTGCCATCATTTGGGCATCCTGGGTCGCTGCGATGACAAGGCTGCTTTGTCCCAAGATTGGCCACCAGGAACATATCTCCCTTGATAGCCATACAACTCAGACGCTGGAGGACCTAAAGAATAAAAGCATAAGTAAATGGATTTTAAAATTCCTTCCTGTTGCCTTATCATTTTGAAAGAGAAGAGTGCCTGCATTGTCTACAACATATAAACAGCAATCATAAATCAATAAAAAGCAACCACTACTGAAAAGGTGCAAAGAACATAAATAAGTGATTCATAGAAGAACAAAAACAATTGGTGAACAAACATCTAAGGTGCTCAACCATTAGTAACATGAATGCGAAAGTTAAAATGAGATATTTTTACCTTCTTACGATTTAAAATTTTTAAAAAGCTTATTTTATTTAAAAAAAATTTAGAAGTTAAAAAAAATTATTCTCTCTTGCGTTGACCAAAGGGTGGGAAAACAGGCACTTGGACACCTTGCTGGTGGGAAGTCAGAATCTTTCAAGGTAAACTTTGGCGCTCATTAAAATAATAAAATGTGCTTCTCCTTCAGCTGAGAAATTCCATTTCTAGGAAGTTACCATTACAGAAAAACTTAATATGTTTAAAAATATGTATATGGAGGTCAGTCATTGCAACATTGTTGGAAATAGCAAGAGTTTTAAAAACAAGCTCACAGTATGTTCAGAGAGGATGTCAATCACATGAAGTACTGAGAAAAGAGTATAGTTGAGGAACATCAGATTGTCAGTGAAGTGGGGTGGGGTGTGGGAAGGTAGGCTTTAGTGTTTTTTTTCCTTCTGTTTTATAAGCCTATATTCATGTATCTCTTGTATAATGAATACAATGAGTCATAGATGAGTAAATGCTTAGTAACACCACACATTCCTTAATGGAATGAATGTGGCACGTGGCCTTTGGGGAATGTGGCTGTGATTTTTAGGATCCTAGGCTCTCTCTGACATTAAACAGGTCTCAGGTTCTGGTCCCTGGCTTGGCTCAGGGCATGCCTTCAGCAGTTTGAGGAGGAAGGCTGGCACCCATACCCACCTCTGTGTCATTGAAACGGTGGGGCTCCAGGCACGGGTTCCATCTCACCAACTGTGGAGAGGGCATGAAGTCCAAAAATGGGTAGATGGATGTTCTTGTAAAGTTGAATCCATGGATCCCATCTTCTGGAAACACTATAATCTGTACACCCTGGAAACCCAATCATAGTATGTTATCAGATTGTAGGAACTGCCCCCCCCCCCATTCATTCTTCCATTCCCTCATCTGGTGACTACCCAGCCCTTGTTCTGTACCAGGAATCAGAGATGAAATCAGCATGACTGGACTCCCTTGAGAAGTCTAGTCTTGGACTAATTTTTCTGTCACTGGACCAATGCTGTGGGAACAAGACAAAGTCCTCTAGGAACAACAATTAACTGAACCTGGGTAGGTCAGGGAGGACAGGATAAGTGAGAGGCATTGGAGGAGCTGGAGCTTGCCAAGCAAACAGAAGAGGGGTGGAGTCCTTGGTGGTTCAGTGGGAGATGGGGATGATTACACAAGACACAAAGTACTAAGCCACTAGTTACTAAGCATCTAAATCAGACAGACATCTTCTGAAATGTTTAGGGTGATACAGAGACCCACTTCTAAAAAGTCTGTTTCAAAGGATCAGGTTGGTGGGTGGGGTCTTGGCAACTGTGTTTGCTTAAAGGTCCGCAGGTGATTCTGATGCAGTCAAGGTTGGGACCCACTGTGTTGGTGGGTAGAGTGAAGCGTGTTGATTTCAGCCTGGGAATAAGGACTTGTTCAACTCAAAGTTCCCCAACTGGGAATCAGGAGGATCCCTTCAGAACGCTGACCTCCCTCTCAGCCCTGTCCTACACCTGGAGACGCCCTGGACTCCTCGCCACCCAGGACTCCAAACAAACAGGCACCCCGAGCTCTCTTGGCCAGGCCCCCTCTGCGCTGCTCTCCGCTTACGCAGCTTCAAATGTCACGCCCGGAACATTGGCCCCAGTGTGGAAGCTGGAGGAGGAGGCAGGGCAAGCATGAATAATCTCAAATAACAGGCAGTCTGAGTCACTTATTTCTGGAATGCTCTGCAAACTCCTATTTTCCCCTCTGGTTATGAAAGTTTCAAAAGTTTAACTATAGACATGTGGAAAGCAGAGAATGTAAAGTAAGAGTTCATTGAAGATACTTATTGTAATGTCTTGGCTATTTTCATACGTGTGTGTGTGTGATTGAAGTAATATCACATATGTGATGTTCTAGCGTTGCTTTCTCACTATGTATGTGCACTGCCACATTATACTTAAGAGGACACCAGGGTTTATCATCTATTACTAGACACTTGAACACTTTCCAAATTTTTGTAATAAAATTGTGGCAACTATGTGCATACAGGGTGCTTAAACACTTACTGCAAGGGGGTTGTACACAAATTTTTTATTGAATCTATTTCTTTAAAGTCTTAAAAATGAAAATATTGGGTCAGAGTATACAAAATTTTAAGTTCTTGGCCTGTTGCCAAATAGATTTCCAGAAAGATTACACCAGCATATCCTCCCTATATCACAATGTGCAGCTGGTTGTTGTATTATACACTATAAAGAAAAATTAGCACAAATTGGAAATGATGCGACGCTACTTCAATAAAAACAAAACAAAGACGCAAGTGGAACGAAGCAGGCCTCTCCGAGACATAGGGTACTGCTTAACAGCTTACGTGACGTCGTGGATGAACCTCTGTTATTTAGTACGAGTTCCCCCCAAAGGTTACAATTTCATTGCCCTGCCAGACACTGGCCAGTTTTATATCTGTTAGTAAATTGATTTCGACATTCATTTCACTGACAAATTATACAATTTGAGTTTCCCCAATTCTCGTGGAACCAGCTTTACCCATTCACTGCTTTCTCCATTACTTAATGAATCAAAGAAAAGCTTAGACAGGTCCATTCTGTATTTGCCGCATTTTAAACTTCTTGAAAATTACATTTAGACAAATATTTTCCTTGACTACAAATAAGACAGAGAGAGCAGTGAATGTTTTCTTATGGACTATATCACTTACATCTATATGTTAGAGCAATATTAAATTGCAGACAAATCATCCAGGAATGAGGGAAGGAACCAGATCTGAGTGGGGGTAGAACTTGGGGTCTGCTGTGATTAGCAACCCGCCTAGGAATGCTGAGTGTCCTGATAAACTCAGCAATTTTCTGACAGACCTTAATGAAATCCAGAACTCCTGTGACTCACAGGTCTAGCGCAGGTGACTGACTTTAAGTGGGACTCTTTTCTTCCCTATACCTGCCCCTACCGAGACAGCAATGTTTCAATCAACTTGTTGAAACGTGCTTGGGAACCTCTGCCCTTAGCGTGAACTTGACAGAAAAATATGACACATGCTTGGCATCAATTTGTCTTACAAGCTGCTTGTAAGTCCTTCTGCAAAGACTCCACCCCGAGCGTCATGAGGTACCCCCAGGTCTGTCTGACGAGGACAAAGTAAAGGTGCTGTCACCATTCTCCTGCCTGATGTTGTCCCCAGAGGACTTGGCAGCCACGTCTCACTGGAGTTCTAGGTGTCTGCTGCCAAACGAAACTCCTGAGCTCTCACACACACAGACGCAATCTAAACCACCAGGGTAGCCGAGACACCTTAAGCAAAAACAGTGACCGAGTCAAGCGCTGGGACCAGACCAATCTGTTCCTCGACCAGAAATAGTGAAGCTTTGCCCTCAGCGGGGGTTCCACAGACCTGTTGTTTCCTTTTGGGGTGCATTACTAACATAAGGAAGAGTATGCGCTACAGTGAGGATCTGTCAAATATGTTAGATGGTCCCGTGCGCAGGAAGAAGAGAGAGGGGGTGACTGCAGAGCCATGCAAGCAAACACCGCCATGCAGAGCGTGACCCCGAGGCACCTGGGCTCGAGGTCTGAGGCGCAGCCCGGCGTCTTTAACACTGACTTCAGCATCGACATAAGTGAGGTGCGGATCAGAGGTGTGAGTGACGTGAAGGTAACTGATATGCAGACAGTGAAGTCTCCAAATAGCCCCACAGGCTGGGTGATGAGAGGTAACAGCACACGTGTGAAGTCTCGCTCTCAGGTTAAATAAACCGGCGCTGTAGGTGTGTGAGAGCTCAGGAGTTTCATCCGACAGCGGACACCAAGAACTCCAGTGAGACGTGACTGCCGAGTCCTCTGGGGACAACTGTCTGCTGTCAAGCGGGAGAATGGTGACAGCTCCTTCACCTTGTCCTCGTCAGACAGAACTTCATGATGCTCGGGGTGGAGTCTTTGCAGAAAGACTAGAACGCTCATCTCTCAGGGGGCTGTGGGAGGCACTGGGGAGACAGGTCGAGGGAGGCTGTCAGGGAGCCGAGACAGCATCCCCTCATCTGGGGGCAACGGCACTCTGTGGTAAGGAACTTGGTCTGCTCTGCTTAGCACAAAGGACAGAACAGAGGATGACAATTACAAGGAGGCTGACTGTTGCTCACTGATGGATCTTTCCAGAAGTCCACATTGTCCTCACCTGGAACAAACCAAGGGACCTGTGAGACAGTGAGGTATTAGCCACTGAGGGTGTCCAAGGAGCAACTGGCCTCAGGCTGGGAACAAGAGTATCACCCATCGGAAGACGCCAGATGGGTCTCCTAGCACCTTCCCAAATTGGGAGTGTGCGTGTGAGTGTGTTTGTGTGAGTGCACAAGTGCTTACGTTACAGGCCAGAACTCCTAAACGTAGCAAGACAGATGCTATCGCAGCCACCCTGACCACCCTGAGCAGAGACAGGGCCTGTGGCAGGCAGGACACGCTGGCACGAGCAGCTCTGCCCTCTGAGTTCACAGACACCAGAAAGGGATGCTGGCGCGGGGCTCACTTCCTGCCAGGGCCCAGCGAGGCTTCCTCCAACAGCTGGCTTTGGTCTTCCCACCACCAGGGCTGAGGGCCTGCCGAACTTCCCTTTGGTTATGGGTTTCCCAACCGGGTATTTTCTTACAGTAACATCTGGCACTGATATTTCCCCTCTGCCCCACCCTTCCTGGCGGGAATGGGAAACTCGGGCCAGGCAGGAAGCCTTCACAAAGACTGGCACCCACCTCCCTTTGTCTGTTTGGGCTTGGTTCTGTCTGGACTGCCGTCTCAGATTGTTCACAGTCTGGCACGGAGACCAGAAATGAGTCCCAGTAATCTGGAGGCGGCAAATGGCAGAGCAGTGGTGCTCAGTGCTTCAGTTAGCCTGGACTGCCTCAGAGAGGCCACTGTCTCTGGGAGCATTCACATTTTTCTGCACATCAGAATCCAGTGGGGAGCCTTAGGAAACCCAATGCCCAGCCCTCGCCCCAGGTGACTCAGCAGGCATGGGACAGAGGCACCCACACCTGTGTCCCGACCAGGTGACTCCCTCACTGTGTGCTTGAGATCCAGGGTCTAGCCCGGGCTTCTCTGACTGGGGTGGAAAGCATCACCCAGCGTCTTGCTCTCTAAAGTGTAGACGCTTATCCAGCAGACATGGCGGGGAGGCTTCTGCATTTCACACAAGCTCCCAGCGGATGCCGATGCTGCTGGGCCCTGGGCCACTCTCCAGCAGAGAGACCCTGGACAGCTGGCTCACTCAGCCTGCGGTAGCCGCAGGGCTGAGTTTCCAGGAGGCCTGCAGGAACCACTGACAGGGGCCGGACTACACGGCAGGCTGAGGTTCGAGCCCAGGAGCGCATCTTGCCTTTTGTGCGGCAGCCATCACTTGCTGTTCGTAGACGTCAAGGTTCTGGGTCATGAGCTCCAAGGCCTCCTGGCGGGTGACGAGGGCCAGCGGGTTGGGACTGAGCACGGATGGGTGCTCGTAGATGGCGGCCACGTAGAATTCAGCCTGGAGATGCTCAACCCCGAGGCGCCGGCCGGCGTGGACTCCCAGGGCGATCACCCAGCAGCCGCAGAGGAAGAGCACGAGCCGACGGCAGGCCCCGGACATAACGCGGAGCATCAACCTGGAATGTAATGGGGCCAGGGCAAGGCAGCTGGATAAAGCATCCTGCCAAGAATTTAACTTCTGCAGCTGTGATCTATTAATCCCAGCAATTAAACTCACCCTCTGTGATGCTGCAGCTCAAAGAGCTTGCTTCATGTTCCTAATAAAAGGCTGTGTGTTTTTTCCCAACACGTAGCAAGCTATGCTTAAAAAGGCTCGCTGTGTTAACTGGCTCTAGAACATTTCCAAAACAGACCTTGTGTTGGCCGGGATTTTCCTACCCAGGGTTCAGCGCCACTGCAGTGCGTCACCGCTGGTTTAGGAGACCACGGGCTTAGGTGTTAAAGACTAGTAACTATTCTGATTATTTTACATAGTTCTGTGACATCTTCCACCCCCTGCCGGTTCTTCACTAACACACTCCAAGGCCAGCTGTCTTCACCAGCTATGACATGACGGCTGGACCCTAATAACACTACTGGCCTTTCCTAGTCCTAATTTTACCTGATGGAGTAAAATTCTCCCTGCATTTCTTTGGTCAGTCACGATCTTAAAAGCTAAGTCTCCCCTCACTCAGCACTACGTTCTTTATTTGGTGCAGAGAAACTGCCGACTTTGACTGCAATGCCAACATCTACTGTGTTAGGGGCCAGTGAAGGAGTCTCCCAAACAAAGCACGACCTTGTTCTTCCTCCTTGAACTTGAGAACTGCCACTGCACTGTTCTCAGCCCCTGTGACTCTTAAGCGCCTGCTCAAAAACATAACCACTTGCCAAGAAAATCCTTTTGCGGTGATAAAATGCACGTTTCTAGAAAATAAACTAGCATTCTCTAGCACGCTCAAGTTTGTAGCTCCTACGGCAGGAGCTCAGAAATAAATAATGTCACTGAAAGTGACACTTTTGTGTGTCTTTTTCCCCTAAGACAAGGAATGTTTACTTCTAATTGCCATGAGGGACTAAGGGTTCCAGCGGCACATCCCAGGTGGGTCCTGCGGGTGAAGTCGGCGTGGCCTCGGGTGGCAGGCCCAGCGCCCTGGGCCCCTGGGTGCAGAAGCGCCGGGTGACTGAGCACCCAGAGTCTGGATTCAACGTCAGGATCACAAAGCCTGCTAGAGGCATCACACTGCTGCTCTTCAAAAGGAAACGGTGCCCAAGTCTGACTCAGAAGCCCATGAATATGCTCACGTTTCAAGGGGAAATGCTGTGGGCCCCAATTCCTTCTCATTATCCTCTCCAAAGCTCCAGAAACAAAAGGACCTTGATTGTGCAGCACCAGAACAAGGACTGGGGATGCTCAGCTTGAACCCTAGCAGTCTGACACTTCTCGGAACTCAGTCTCCGCTCCCCACCCTGCCCCATCTCAAACGGCTCCTTCTTTCCCCAGGGAATAAAAGCACCACACGCGTGCCAAAGCCCAAGCCCAGGGGCTGGTGCCATTCAGCTGGGACAGTGTAAACAATGTTTTAAGATTAAACACAAGGGGCCTTTGAGTGAGCGGTCATGAGTTTTTGAGTAGAAACAAAAGTATAATTGATCTGCTTTCTTATCTGAATTTTGCCTCTGAAGACCAGCAAGGAATGTGAAAAGGTCGTGAGATCTATTTTTCATTCTGTCCACTTTCGTAACAAGGATCACAGGAAGTAGTTTGGGGGGAAACGTTCCTCTTCAAAATCCTATTTGCCTTACTCCTGAGGTATTCGGCAACGGCCTCATTAAGACCTGGGGAAACTGAGACCGGGAGAAGCCTTGAACTAGTGCTGTGTGGAGGCAGGGCAGGGCTCCTGGGGCCCACCACAGCTCCCCCCTTTCTCAACTAAGATCTGTGGACCACTCACTGGGGAACACAGAGCATCTGTTTAAGTGTCAGGACTTGTAATCCAGCAAAACATAGAAACTGCTGACCAGCAAGATACTGCATTTCTTCCCATTTTGAGAAAATAAAAATTTAGATTATTTACAAAAGAGCTCAGCAGGGGAACTGTAAGTGGCAATCATCTGTGCATGAACAAAGGTAGGTCGCTAATAAGAGGTTATGCAGATTCAAACAGGTATTCATGCTTGAAAGAAGCAAGCTTAATGAGGTAGGAGAGAATGAGTAATTATAACAAAAATAGGTACAACAGTTTGCCCCTCCAGAAGGGTGGTGAAATAGCAGCCATTTTCACCAAATTTGCAAATGCCAGTTTTCTCTCTTTATCTGGCACCACTCAAAGGCCTCTGAAAAAAACAAACAAGGCCTGAGGCAGGGACACAGCAGGGGTCCCAGGCAGGAGAGGGGGCAGTTTTAACGTGGCTGGGTTACCAGGTGGGCAAAAGGGCTCCTTGGAACTGGGGGCTCTGGATGGCAAGGGCCTCCATCTTTAGAGCTGGTCAGAACCAGGCCACGAACAAAATAAAACAGTTACTTGAGGTGTGGGCCCGGCCTGCAGAAGTAGCTCTGCACCCTTCTCGAAGGGGGGGCATCTGACACGTGAGACAAGCCCTGACAAGAGCCAGGTCTGAGGGAGGTGGCAGGAGGCAGCAGGGAGCCAGCTGTCCACAGGGAGCCTGCGTTCTGGGTGGGTGGGCAGACATACCGCAACAAAGACCGCAGCGCGCCAGAGACTGGTTAAGTGCAAAGGAGAAACAGAGTCTGGAAGCTGGGGAGGTGGGCTGACAAAAGAGGAAGGAGAGGGGGACAGGGAAGGCAGCAAAGGATGAAGTCACAGGAAAGGCCGGGGCTTGGCTCACTGGTCTCCCCACAGCTCCCTGCAGCGGCAGGTCCCCTGCGTGCCGTCTCGTCAGAGCAGCCGTGACACCCAGCAGACACTGCCCTGCTCGAGATCGCCTAGAGACCCAGCACTTCATGCCCAGTGAAAGCCAAGGACCATACAGCCTGCCTGGGGGAAGGATCCAGAAGAAGGAACTCAGCTCTGCGTGGGGAGACAACAGCTGGAGTTTCACCAAATATCCTTCAACTGCCCACAGGCGTCTCCGTTCCTTGCTCCCTACTGGGAAATGTCTCCCTGACAGGAATCCTGATCGGGATCTGTGAGGAAAATATATCAAAGTCTAAATGACAAGGAAATCTATTTTGTGAAAATTTGGTAACATGTCACTCACTAGATATTTTTACAGCAGGGAACTTTTCCTTTCACCGTGCTAATGACTCATCTTGATAATTAGCTGCGTCTCCTTCCTAGTGATGCTCTTATAATAGTGTCTTCTGCAATAAGATGAAAGGCTTATTATTAAGGGATTCTTAATAAGTTAATCTCGGAGGCAGGTATATACATTAAAACATTTATATATAGACTTATTGATCTTTTTACTAAAAGATCCTGTCACTCGTTGCTGGTCGGGAGGATAACAGTTCTATGGTGGGGAGAGGAGGCAGAGGGAGTGGGCAGATGGCACGCCCTGTGGAATGAAGCTGGAGAGCCGCTAGGTCACGGAAGTCAGCCAGGAGGTGCCCGAGAGACGCCGACCCAAGACCAAGGAAAACAGGATGGGTCCCAAAGAGTTTTAAAGCTGCTCTCAGCATTTTTGGGACTCCCTTGTCTAAACTCTTTTACACAAGGAGAAGAAATAATGCCCAGCCCCAGGTAGAGAAGCTGAACTTAGAGAAGTCCCCAGAGGCCCTTTATTTCCCAGAGGCCTCTGGTCACTGGTTCTCCCGTGACTGGGAACTTGTAGGCCTGGCCCCAGACCAAGGCCCACAGTGGCTGGAACCAGCACGGCGTCAGCACACCCTCCACCCACCAAGGATGCCGAGGAAACACCAGACGTGGAGCCCTGCGAGTGTCACTGACTCCAGCATTCAGAAGCAGCAGCAGATAAAGACCCTGTCCTCGAACTTTAAGTGGGAAGTTGCGATATCACCTTTAAAAACACATTCTAACTATTACTGAATGAGATACGGAAACATAGCTTTGGACCCCACCTTTGACTGGGGCCTTATTTCTGTTTCATTGACTGGAGTGATTTATTCCAGAACACTCAGGAACAAAAGATCATGACACTTGAACTAAACAGAAGTAATTTTTCTCTCCCTCGGGTAGGAAATTATCTTCGTGATTTCAGCCAAATAAAAGGGCTTCCTGAAACGCCTAGGTGTTTGTACTGGGGCTCTTAGGGCTCTCTGGTTCATTTTGCTGTGCTGACAGCGCCCTGCTGAGACGGATTCTACAGGTTTGCTGCCACCCTGTGGACAGACTGAGTATCACTACTCCAAGTGGGTATCTGCTCTTCTCGTCCATGTATTAGTCCCACAATTCTTAAGCAGAAAATGGAGGGTATTTCCCTTCCTGTGCTATAGTTTCATTTCTAGCAC
The DNA here is from genome assembly GCA_019455555.1 of Galemys pyrenaicus. Classification (NCBI taxonomy): domain Eukaryota; kingdom Metazoa; phylum Chordata; class Mammalia; order Eulipotyphla; family Talpidae; genus Galemys; species Galemys pyrenaicus. The sequence continues at coordinate 2,428,150 of JAGFMF010011681.1, read as the reverse complement.
TTCGTCTATCTCCTCTGTGGTGAAAAATCATCCCCAGGAAAGTTTTGATTTTCCAAGATTGGGGTTTCATAAAAGCTGTTTTTTGTCATGCTCCCAGAACCTACTGCGTCTTCTACTTCCATAAGTTCTGCATGTGTTGAGATTTCACATTCTATACCCTCCATGGACTAGCTGTGTTGGGTGATTTGGCCCCGCCACACTGACGGGCAGCACTAGGCGTGAAGAAATCTGCCTGAGTTAAGGGAGCTTTAGGAACAAAACTTTGTATGGATGCTACGCTTCACTTACTTGAAAATATTGATATTTTCAAGCCAATCTAACATCCGTTATTTCATTTTACCTTCCTGTCACTTAAAGCAGTGAGAGCAGATGGTAAAATTCTATTTTCACGGCAAAGCACTACTTCAGGTTGGCTAGTGATGAGAAAAGACTGGAAATCAGGTCTCCTGGCTCTCAGGACAGCCCTCCAAGCACATGTTCAAGAACTAAGGAATTTCGTAGTCAAAGACCACCGGAGTCATCAGCGCAGCTGCAGCCGCAGCAGCATTAAACAGAAACTCAAGGCAGCAAAACTAGGTGGGCGGGTGGGGGTCTCAGATGTGAGTGGCCATCAGAGTCACCTGGCGCACAATGAGCCCTGGAGCCCCGGCCCAGAAGTTCTGAATCAGCAGGTGTGGGGTAGGGACTGAGAATCTGCATCTCCTGACAAGTCTCACGTGATGGTGATAATGGCAGCCCTGCGTGGGGTCACACCTGCAGGAACCCCGGGCAGAGCTCCTGTTTTCTATCTTGCCCTCACATCGAAGGAGTATGACTCAGAGCTATCCCTTTATTTCCCAAGCACCTCTCCTACAGAGCTGATAGCAAGTGGCCAGACTTCCACTGGCCTAAAAAACCTCCCCCAGAAAATTTCAGCAGGTCAGTTAAAGGTCTCAGCACTTGTCTTCACCTCCACAGAAACATACAGTGGTAGAACCAAGGTGTTACTGCTTTTCATTAGTGTAGAGTGCCTGATTTTAAAAGAATCAAAAGGAGCAACAGGTAGATATTCTATGATATAGACAGAGAAGAGGAATACACAGATACATAAAGGAATGACTTATAATAAACTTACTCATTTAATTTTAAAATTAAAATTAAATTTTTAATAAAAATTTTATAAAATATTTGGGCCTCCCCTGGTGGCGCAGTGGGTTAAGCAACGCACTACGAAGCAAACAGCAGCCACTGCAGCACGAGTTCGATCCCTGCTGCCGGCTGGGGGGGGGATCCACATGGTGTGGCAGACCTCTCCTGCTGTGCCCGCTGCTCCCCTCAGCAGTGTGCTTCTGTTGATCTGCCTGTTCTGCTCCCCGCTCTCTGTGGTGAATCCTCTCACCCCCCTACACCTCTGGCCTGTACCCCAGCGCTTGTATGCATAAATAAATCTTTAAAAAAAATTTTATAAAATATTTATAAAAATAATTTAATAAAATTTTAATTTTAAAATAACTTGGATATATTTATAATAGGTAATCTGAAAAAAATCTTCCAGTTATACTCCGCAACAGACTATCAGATTTCTTTTCAAAAGCATTTTTGAAGTCCTTGGGGGCCAAACTTGAATCACTGAGGAAATCAGTCTTAACCTGTGGTCTAGAAACCTTGACCAGGGAGTGAGGAAGAACAGAGCAGGCTTCTCCCACTGCCAGTTAGTCTTGGGAGAGGAGGAGGATGGGACCACTTGCAGCTATCCAGCTCTTCTGAAGACTTCCAGCTGAGTTTTATCTTCTTGACCCTCTTAGAACTATTACCAGCTTCTCTGAAATAAGCCTCAAAGGACATCAGCAAAGAATTGTTTTTCAAAGTCATTTCCTTGTTAAACTATTTTCCACTACAGTCATCACCTCTGATAGATAATAAGGATCATCACTCTCTAGATAATGAGGATCTGGAAGCTGGGCATCCACGAGAAACACAGCCAGTGCACGGGCTATATGATGTCCTAGAATCGTAGGTCAAAATTTTCAGGGAAGATATGGGCAGAAATGTGGGCAATGTAAAGGCTCTTTGTGATTATTAAGTGTATGGTGGACACACATCTGTAAAGGCGTGGTGGGTGAAACATCACTGCATCGAGTCCCATCACTTCTGTGCTCTTATCTATCAGCGCCCAGGAGTGAAAAACCAGATCACAGAACCAACAGGATGCTGATGACACCTGGATGCAGACAGTAGAAAACAATGAGATGGTTATAGAGTCATGTTCCCCAAGTCAAAGACCATTCCTCAACTTCAAGTAGTAGTAATCAAAATAGTATGGTACTGGACTAAAAGTCACACGGGTTAATGGAACAGCATCGAAAGGCCAGGAATAAACCCACACTTACATATATGGTTAATTTGTGACAAAGGAGTCAAGCGCACACAGTGGAGCAAGGGAGGACTCTCCCATAAGTAGCGCTGGGTAAACTGGGCAGACACATGCAAATATAACGGAAGTAGACCATCATCTCAAACCATACGCTAAACTTGATTCAAAATTGGACTAAAGACTTTGATATGAGAGCTGAAATCCTAAAATACATCAAAGAAAGCACAGGTGATACACTTTGGGGACTTAACTACAAGGGTAAGGGAGGCAAAAGCAAACAGTGGGATGACAAAAATCAAACTAGAAAGCTTTTGCACACCAAAGAAACTAGCATTAAAAGGGCAAGTAACCTACTAAATGGGAGAAGATATGTGCACATCATCCATCCCTGAAGGGCCTAATGCCCAAGATATATGAAGAATGCATAAACCTCAACAATAACAAAACAAATAGCCCCATCAAAAAAAGATCTGAATACACACTTCTCCAAAGAAGGCACATGCACGGTCAGCCCGCACAAGGGGAACTGCTGATCACCGCTTGTCATCAGGGGAAGGCAAATTAAAATCACAATGAGGTTATCATCACAGACCCGTAAGAACAGCCTTTATCATAGAGTCCAGAAACAAGTGTTGGAAATGTATGGAAAAAAAAGGAACCCACTACACTGTTGGTGGGAATGGAAATGGATGCAGCCTCTATGGAAAACAGTATGGATGTTCCTCAAAAATTAAAAATAGATCTACTATATGATCCAGGTATTTCTCTGAAGATATAAAAACACTAATTCAAAAAGATATGTGCACTCTTATGTTCACTGCAGCACTACTTCCAAGTGCGCCCCAGCTGCTGATGACAGGAGTAGATAAAGAAGATGAGGTGTATCTATAATGGAATGTTGCATGGCTATTAAAAAAAGATGAAATCTTGTCATTTGTGACAACCTGGGTGGACCTGAGGGGATTAAGCTACGTGAACTAAGTCAAGAAGGGGACAAACGGGGTCATGTCACACATGTGAAATAAAAAGAAACAAAGCCAAAAAAGAAAAAAAAGACAAAAACCAAACACTTGGGTTCTGACTGCAGAACTGAGGTACCAGAGCATGAGAAGAGGTGGGAGCAAAGGGCTGAGGGGGCCAATGGAGTGTTGGGGAGGGTTATTGGTACTCTGGTGGCGTGGTATGCTAACATGCCACATTTGGGTAAGTGTGAACCTCTACTCTTAAAACATACAGTGGTGTAAACCAATGTTACCTCAGCTGAACAAAAAAAAAAAAAAAAAGAATGTCCTAGAAACACTGGGGATGAATGTATAGAAACACTGGGGATGAATGATAGTGGGAAGTGTGAGAGAAACAACCAGAAAAAGCTGCAGTAAAACAGCACTATAGAAAATGCACCCATTAGCTGCCTCCTCCATGGAGAGATGAGGAAATGTGTACTGGGGAGATGCATAATCACGATCACCAAGAGAGAAACAAAAAAGTAGGCAGATGGGCCAGATGCTGTCAGTTCTGAGTAGCTGTGGAGGACGCTCTTGACAAAAGCATGGTGGGAGCTGCGCCTGACCCACAGTGAGAAAGCAGCATGGGATCAATAAGGACAGTAACCTTTCCAGAACTAGTCACACACTTGGCAGAGGTGGCCGTGCAGTCAGAGTCACCAACACAAGTCCTGTTGTCCTGCGCCACCCTGACCCTCTGGGAAGCAGACATCTGACTGGCTATCCCATGTCCTGCAGCTTTACCTAACATGACGGTCTAAGTCCAGAGCTTACTGGAGAGGTGGGAAAGTGGGTTTCAGATTCTTCCATGATAGTTAGTGCTACATTCCTCAGCACGGGGGGCAAAGCAGAGGAAGATGTTCTAGCTCATTTCTGTAAAGAGGTTTACTCTTAAAAGTGAAGTGTGTAAATATCAGAACCAGAATTTCCCAAATCTGTTTTGTGCAAAAGCCTACATATTTTATGCCACTAAACTTAAAACAATGCAAGGAAAAGCTGAGTTGGATAAATTATAGTGAGAAAACTGAATAACGAGTGGAAAATAAGTTTTCAATATCTTAAGCCATATATAAAAATAAACTCAAAATACTGAATGTTAGGAAAATAGCATAAATTAGAATTGGGTATCAGATGTTTGATGAAACAACTTTCTAAATTTCGAAGCAGATAAAAAAATAGGGGAAACAGACTGACAAATTAAAATTTGCATGCAAACATAAACAAACATCAGGACAACACTTATAAATGGGCAATGAACAAGAACATATTTCAACAAAAAGAAAACAAATATAAACACACACTTTAAAAGACTTTGAGCTGGGGCCTCCTTGGTGGTGCAGTGGGTTAAGCAATGCACTATGAAGCAAACCACAGCCACTGCAGCAATCCCTACCTCCGGCCAGGTAGGGGACCCACATGGTGAGTCAGACCTCTCCTGCCTGGTCCGCTGCTCCCCTCAGCAGTGTGTTTCAGTGGATCTGCCTGTTCTGCTCCCCGCTCTGTCTCTGGTGAATCCTCTCACCTCCCTGGACTCTGGCCTGTACCCTAGCTCTTGTATGTATAAATAAATAAATTATTCTTTAAAAAAATAAAAGACTTTGAGCTTATGTACAAAATAAACATTAAAACTGGTACTATTCAAAAATATTTAATTTGGATTAAATTAAGGTAAACTAATAAAGTGATGTTGAGGAACAATTCTTACTGGTAAAAGCAAGCTCTACAATTCATATCACGAATCATAGGGTACTTCTGGTACTCAATCTTGGGAAATCATCAAAGGAAGAGAAGTTATTAGTTGGAGTGACAGCATACCACAGGAGTAAAAAATATGGTCTTTCAAGTTTCAATGTATTTGAGCTGAAATTCTGGTTCTGACACTCATTATAAAACCTTGGGTCAGTTATTTGTAAAAACTAAGTTTTCATTTCTTCATCTATAAGCTGGAAATGAAAAGATCTGATGCAAAGTGCTTAGTGCTCTATTAGTGGGAGCCAGCTAAAATTGAAGAATAATTCCATTATTCTGGCAGGTTGTTTTATGGAGATTTAAAATGTTTTCTTAAACGTTACACTGTTTTTTCCAAAAAAGGAAAAACTTAAATAGCTGAGACTTCTGTTTTCCACTCTGGCAAGTAAGGAGTTTGGACATAGTCATTTTATGTTAACAAGTGAAAAGCTGAACAAATTGAAACCAACAACTCTTCTTAGCTACTCGAACTGAGATCACAGGGCAAACTGCTGCCTTCAAAATTAGAGAGACAGACAGGTGAATACAGAGAATCACAGTTTACCAGAGGAAAAGCCCATAAGCAGGGACCTCCACAGGAACCAGGATTAGGGTACAAAAACATAAACTGTAATATTGCTGGAGGCTCCATGTGGCCAAGTCTTAGAATTAAAAACTGCAGGGCCCAGTATTAGGGCTGTGTCCATGCTTTTTTGAGATTTACCTCTAGGAGCTCCTATAGAAGAGGTAAAATTAGAGAAAAATCTCCTCGTGCTTCTGGTAGGGAGAGGTTAAAATAGTCAGAGCTTCTTGTTCTTTAGAGTAGTCTACCCTCAAGAGGAACTGTAGGACTCTTGGGGTTTTATCACAGAGTAACTGTTCTAGGAAAAGGGAATACCCAGTTCCAGCCCCTTCTAGTTATGGTGTCCTGTGGGATGAGGGTGAAGGTTGGAGAGGTGACTGAGAATCACTTCTGAATTTTGTAGTCCAAAGACAGACTCACTAAAAACTGAGACCAAGCTATGAAACTATAAAAAACCCTTACCCCCTTCACCTTACCATTGGATTACTAAATGCCAATCTACCACAGTTCTTTTGCTCATTATATTCAACTTTCAACAACAACAAAAAATTACCAGACATAAAGACACATCAACCACCAAAACCAGAGTCAGATATGGCAGAATTATCAGGGCAGAAATCTTAAATAAGTATGATTAATATGTGCTAAAAGATCTACTAGATAAAGTAGACAAAAATACAAAAATAGATAAGCAATGTAAGCAGAGAAATAAAAACTCTAAGGATGAATGGAAAATAAATGCTTGATACAAAAAGCACTGTAACAGATAAGAAGAATGTCCTTGATAGATAGGCTCATTAGTGAACTAGGCTGAGGAAAGAACATCTGAGTTTGAGGATATGTCCATAGAAACTTTCTAAACATAAAGGAAAAGGAAAGAAAATGGAATAACATACCCAAGAACACTGGGATAACTATAATATATATATTTATTATATTATTATATTTATTATATTATTATATTTATTATATTATTTTATACATATATAAAAATAACTACACGTATTAACATGTAATGAGAATTCCAGAAGAAGAAAAGAACAGAAGCAATAATAGCTGAAATCCCTGCCTGCCCACACCCACACCCTTCTACCCCATGTACCCCAGTATAATGTCAGATACCAAACCACAGATTCAGGAAGCTCAGATGTTAAAAGCAGAGTAAATAGCAAAAGAAAGTACACCAAAGTCATACAAAGTACATCCAGCCAAACTGCAGGAAATCAGTGATAACGAAAAAAAATCTTCATGTTAGCTAGGGGGAAAAAAAATCAAAAGCCTTAACCCTAAATGAGCAAAGAATTACAAATGACTTCTCAGAAAACAAGCAAAGAGAATAAAATAGTGAAAGTGTTCTGAGAAAAAACCCTACTAGCTTAAAATTCTAAATCCTATAAAATCACTCTCCAAAAGTGAAAGAGAAATAAAGACCTTCTCAACAAAATCATATAACAAAAAACACATTAAAAGGAAAGTTAAAACCACAGTAGGCATCAAGACAGTAGAAGGCAAATACTGAGACAAACAAGAGCAACCAGTAGAAAAACTAATAAATATTGTAAACATAAATCCAACTGTATAAACAATTGCTTTAAAGGTCAAAGTTAAGTTCCCACATAAATGACAGGTTGTCAGTGTCTATCAAAAACAAGACCCAACTAAATGCTGTCTCCAAGAAACTCCCTTCAAATATAAAAAAACATACTGATTAAAAGTAAAAGGACAGAGAAAGAAATGTTATGCTATATGAAGCAAAATAAAAGCAGAATAGCTATATTAGTCTGGATAGAGCAAATTTTTTTTAAAGATTTATTTATTTATACATACAAGAACTGGGGCACAGGACAGAGGTGGGGTGAGAGGATTCACCAGAAACAGAGTGGGGAGCAGAATAGGCAGACTGAATGAAACACACTGCTGAGGGGAGCAGCAGGCAAAGCAGGAGAGGTCTGCTGCACCATGTGGGTCCCCTCCCTGGCTGGGGATTGAACTCAAGTTGTGGATGCTTCACAGTGCAGTGCTTAACCCCTTGTACCACCAGGGAGGCCCTGGATAGAGCAAATTATAAACCAAGATAAATTATCACGGCAAATGACTGGCGTTATGTAATGATAAAGGAATCGATTCCCCCAGTAGACAGTAATTACTAGTGCGTCTAGTGCCCAACAAGGAGCAAAGAAGCCGCTATGAGGGGCACTATCGTTACTCTTCCCACATCCATCTGCACCTGAACGAGAACAGCCTCATATGAGACTGTGGGTCCAGGGACACCCTCCCTGTGGAGTCCTGAGCAGAGAGGACCCAGCTAAGCTGAGCTGCAACTCCTAACCCATGCAACTGGTGAGGAAGTAAGTCACCCTTGTTTTAAACTGTTTAAACTGCAATAAGGTAATCGACTATACAACAGATTATAAACAATCAAACAGGAAAAATATCTAAAGACCTAATTGAAGAAAACATTCCAGAAATAAAAGCAGATTTCCAGTTATAGAGAAAGAATACTCACCAACATTCAGGAAAGAAAGCAACAGAATGTCAACACTAGTAAAATTTCTCCTCTTCAAAGCCAATAAAAGATCAAAGGCACTTATATGAGCAAAAAGTCAGATTGTCTGTATAGTCTGCCACAGTAACATTAATGCTAGCAAAAGTAGCCCTCTTAGAAAAGAAGATATGAGCCAGGGATTTTATAGTATGGTAAACTCTGGGAGGAATATACAAATAATAGACAATATGTTTGAAAGTGCAAGAACTTGGGGGATATTATTCTCTTGGAGAAATGCGGAGAGGAAAAATTTCTGTCAGCCAAGAAGAGACAGAAAAATTATTGCAAAAGAACTGACAACATGCCTTAAAATAAATATGAAGATTATGTTTCTAGAACACAGTGCAAATCTTATAAACTCTGACAACATAGAAATTATAAAACTAATAAAAGGTGGGTAGGATAGGAGAAAGTGTAGTGTAGCGCATAGGAAAACAGAAGGAAAGAAATAATGTAGAAATTAATAAAGTAAAACACAAAGATAATAGAATTAGTGGATAAACCAAAGGTGTCCTTTGGGGGGGAAAATTATATAGATAAGTCATCAGCTAATCTAAATAAGAAAAAACCTTACAAAATATGTTATACAAATACTACTTAATACAAATTAAGAAACAACATATACAAAATAATGAGGAGATATCTACAATTGCAGAAGGTACTAAAAAACATAATCTCCTGATTTAATTCTATGCTAACAAGCTAGGTATTTTCCTAGGAAACTATTTTACCAAAATAAAATTAACTTCAGATAAAAGAACAAATTGAACCAATAATCACAGAAGAAGTAAACAAAGCTGTCAAAACCACTATGCCCTCCGCCCTCTAACCTCAGAACAGACCAGAATTCTTTCTAACTACAAAGGAACAGATAATCCCAATGCTAATTAGTGTTCTAGAACACAGTAAAAGAAGGCAACTTGTTCTTACAAAGTGATCAAGTTCTGGTAATGGATCTGACAAAGTAGGAGCTCCAAGATGTTATCTAGTCAGGATCCTTCCTTGAGCCTCTCTGTCCTCAGCATGTGGCTTCCATCCTGAGCACCACCTGAGGCCCAGCTCCCAGGCCAGGCTGCTTGGAAGCAGAATAAGAGGGTGCCTGCTAGTGCACTCAGCTTTTTCAAAAGCCCTGTCCACTGACTACATTTGAATTTCTCGCCCATGGGGACTCACAATCATTCCTGGCTACAAGCAAGATTAGGAAGAAAGCTACACTACCATCTGGAATAAAGACAAGACTTTGCCAGGTAAAATACAGGAGGCCCAGGTGAATTGGTATTTTGAATAAACAAATATGTTGGGACAGACTTACGCTAAACAACTATTCCGTGTTTATATGAAATTCAAATTTAACTGGGAGACCTGTGTTTCCTCTTTGTTTTCTGAATCTGGCAACTCAACCCATTAGTGACCAAGTTGTCATTATTTTACAGTTACCCTTCCTTGGTTTGTTGTTGTTTTTAAACAGTTTTATTTCCCACTGTGCATCTCTAGGTTTTACGGTTTAGTCTTCCCCATTAAAAAGAAACTGAAAAAAAAATTAAATTGACAAATGTTTTCGAAGTCTCTTTAATACTTAACTTCCTTTTCTAGCCCTTTTATTTCTTTAAAATCAGCTATTGAAGAAACCTTGACATTTGGTCTACAGATTTTCCAACAGGATGAGAAAGTTAAATGAAGTTGTTAGATTTAAGACCAACATATAAAAATAAACTGCATTCTAATATACTGGTTCCCAGAAGTAGAAAATGCAACTAAATAAAAAGGTACTTAGAAACAAATAGAATAAAAGACTTTTGAGGAAAGACATTAAGGAAGAATAAGAGCTGTATCATATTTATGACAAGATAGACTAAGTATATTGTTCTATTCAAATTCATATATAAATTGAGTTCCCATCAAAATCCCAATAAGTATTTCATAGAACTCGATATGATGTAAGAAAAAGGCCAAAGTTAGCTCTAGTAGGCAGAATAATGGCCTGTCAAAACATTAATGGTCTAGGGCCTGGTGGCGCAACAGTTAAGCACTGCACTATCAATCATCTGCAGCCACTGCAGCACAAGTTCAATCTCTGGCCAGGGAGGGGACCCACTTGACACAGCAGACCTCTCCCGCCTCGCCCGCTGCTCTCCTCAGCAGTGTATTTCAGTTAGTCTGCCCTTTCTGTTCCCCGCTGTCTCTGGTGAGTCCTCTCACCCCCCACACCTCTGGGTCCGTACTCCAACTCTTGTATGCACACATAAATAAAATCTTTTTAAAAATGTTTATGGTCTAACCCCCAGAACCTGTGGAGTATATTAAGTTACATGGCAAAGGGGAATTAAAGTTTCTAATCAGCTGACTGTGAGACAGGCAGATTATCCTGGATTATTCAAGTGAGCTCACTGTAATCACAATTACCCTCATGAGTGAAAGAGTAAAGCAGAAAAAGGAGAACCAGAGAGATGGCATCATGAGAGTGACTGTGCTTAATATTGTTACTTTGAAGATGGCACCAACAGCGTGGGAAACCTCTAGAAGCTGCAAGGAGGACAGCATGGATTTGCTCCTAGGACCTACAGAAGAGAATGAGTCCTACTATCACCTTGACCTTGAGCCTTCTGAACTATAGATATGTAAGATAATAAATTCATGTTGTTTTAAGCTATTGAGTTGGTGGTCATTTGTTACAGCAGCAATAGGAAACTAAATGAAATAGACAAGATGGTTTCAAAAGAAAAAAGTAGAAGGATTTGTTCTGCCAATCTCAAGACTTACTTAAAAAACATGTAAATTAGTATTGGGATTGGGATCGGAAAAGAATCTAGAGATATACCACACATATAGAAGTGTGTTACAAGATAGTGATAACATTACAGATCACTGGAGTAACAGTGAGCTCTGCTTGGACAGTGGATATTTTCGCAAATTGATTACAAAATGAGCAGTTATTCTTCTCTCCATAGTCATGTTCCCTTACCATGCAACTTTCATGCCATCCCATTCAGTGTGTGAGCTCAATCACTTAACTTGCTTTGGCTAACAGGATATTAACGAACATGACTTGCAAAGGATTCCACCATGGGACCTGTCCCCTTTTGCAACTTCATGCTCTCAGATGAAGTCTGGGAGGCCTGCTGAATGATGAGATAGGTCACCACCCAGGGGATAGCCAATCAGCTTCCAGTGGCAGAGTGACTCAGCTAACCAGCAACGGACCACAGACAGATAGGGAGCTCCTGAATCCAGTGTCACTAGGTTATAAGTTAAATAAATGGTGACTGTTTGAAGTCAATGGTGAGATTGATTACACAGCAAATCTAATTGATATAGATATATGGGAGGGAGGGAAAAGCCCCTATTATATATAAAAATCAATTCCAGGTAGGCTAGAGACTTAAATATGAGAAACAACTTTTTGATGAAAATACAGAAAAAATTTCTATAACCTCAAGTTATGAAAGATTTCTTAAGCAAGTTACAAAGAACATAAACCATAAATGGCAAACAAATATTCAGAATATATAAAGAACATCTATAGGTAAGAAAAAGATAAACAATCTAATAAATAGGTAAAAGATAAAAACAAGAATTCACAGAAGAAATGCAGATGATATATTTATAGAAATACAGTTATACTGATACAGGAATATACTGATATATCTATACCCATATATACACACACACATCTTCACATATACATATATATGTATATATTATATATATATAACTTCATCAGTAGTCAGGGAAATGAAAATGAGAAATCATTTCATATCCATCACATTGGTGAACTATTTTAACTTCCACAATTGAGGCTGTGAAGAAAGGGGAGTGCTCACATACAGTTGGTGTGGGTACAAACTGGTACAGTAACTTGGGGGACCAATTTGGCACCATCGATGCCAAACATGATGACACAAGTTCATAGAGGTACATGTAACTCTTACACATCTAAACAAGGAAGCACAGGGTGTCAAAGAGAACACATTTGACACAGAAAAGCTAAAACAACCTAAATGTCCATTACCTAAAGAATGGATAATGTGGAACACCAAATTCAAGAAAATGTTTTCCTCTGCGGACAAGGAAGGAGGTATAACGGAGGGGAAACACAGGTGGCTTCATTGTACTATGTACAATTCTTAAGCTGAGGGTTGGGTGCATGGATGTGTATTAATCTCTGTTCCTATTCACGCATCTAGAAGATGTCATAAATGTGAAATGTGTTTTTTTAAAAAATGAGTCACACAGTAAATCATAGCAATGCTCTAAAAAGAAACTCAAAGCTTATTGTGGATTCCCCACACCCCTGTTCTCAGGATTTTGCTTGGTCCCAAAGTTGCTGCTGGTTAAGCTAAATGTAGAGTCAGCAGGGAGCCTCTCACTAGGACAAAGGTCTTGGTATGAGAGTATCTGCTGAAAACAGCAGGCAGATATTATGGTCAGATTGGCATAAGGAGCTACACCACCTTGACAGGAAGTGGAAACAGGGACTAGAGATACGATGTTTTAATCAGCAGTGACAATGGAGCCCCCCAAGCAACAGCCCCTACTCACTTTCCCCTAGCTTGTGCCAGACTATTATACATCCCCAACATGCGCAATCCTATGCATATTCCTCTATGGACTTGCCTACCTTCCCTGAATCTGACCCCCAAATAAATGTGAGACTTGCTGTCAGGGAAGGTACTGTATTTCCAGAAATGTAGCCAGAAATCTAGGTATCTCTCTCTCTCCTTGGACTTGGAGCTGTTTTTCCTCTGTCCTGCACTGCTCCCAAGACTGCTGCCCCGTGAGATGACAGGTTATGACGCAGGAAGATTAAGGGCTTGAGCTCTTTACCCTAAAGATGGCATTCACCTGGTTATACCCCAATTTAAGTCTCCCTGAGCGTTAACTCAACCCTGAAAATCACTCAGAGATGCTGCCCTAAGCTGATTCTTTGTTTTACTGACAGAGAATATATCAAAAGCAAAACAAAGCAATAAGGGATAATTTAAAAAGCAAAGGAATGGACAGAAATAAAGGCTAATGGCAAAAAGAGAAGAAGCAAATGGAAACAAACCAGCAAAACATTTCATAGGCAATAGCCGCCTGCCCCCTCCAAGGGCCACCTCAGTGTACCGGTCTGTCATACTGAAAAATCCCGTAATATGATTTCAAGTCATTTGAGATAAATCTCATGTTCTCATAGCACAACACAGACCGGTCACCATTTCCAGAACATTCTACACATAGCACACACATCCTTCGTGGAGATTTGACGATTACTAGAGTCAAAGCTGGACTGTGCTTTAAAAACACACAATGAATGAAGAGAACATGTTCCTTCAGTTTCTACCCCAGGGGGCTCCCAGCTCCAGTCCTGGCTCTCACTAGAATTAAAATGCAGAGGAAAGGAAAAGGGCTTGCTGGCCCAGGTCAAAGGCAGGGGATCCAGTCCAGGCTTTCTCCAGGTTATAGGTAGCTGGAGGAATCCACTCAGATGTGGTCCCGAAGGTGCTAGTCATGCTGCTTTTCACCAGTTTTGCTTCAAGGCGCTCTCTGAGCTTTGATCCTCTGCATTCCACAAACTTAATGAAAAGCAAGCCAAATCTATTTAACCTGCTTTATTCAAAGAACTATTATATTCTTTCATTTCCTGCTGCTTCCTTTGGCACCTTTCTTGATGTAAGTTTCCATGTTGGTCTTAAAAACAGTTTTCTACATCGATTACTTTTGTTACTGCTGCTTGCTTTTTATTTGCATTTAAAATACTCAGTTTTGGTATTGTCCTCTATTCCATCCAATATTATTTTATTTTCAGACATTTTATGAAGTATCACGAATAATCTTAATTAGTTCCTTCATTCCATAACTAAACACTTCATATTTTGATGAAACATTTGTGGGAATATTTCTCACAAGTTCAGTGAGTGTTAGACTTTTAAGTAATCAAAAGGATTTTCAGTATCCTTGTGAGTTTACTTAAATTAAAAGGTACTACTTCTTAGACCCTGGGGGCTAAAAAATTACTACTGTAGAAACTGCCTGTGTTAAATTTTAAGAGAGCATAGTTTCTCCGACACTATCTTTGCAACTGTTACCAAATTACCTAGACGCCTGGATAGTCTCTTCACCCAATGGAAGAAAGTCACCAAACATTTGCAATATCAGGTCTAGAACCCACAAATCGACTCTTTGGGGGCTGGCTTTACTTTGTTGAGAGCATATTTTTGGTACTGTAGCCTTTTGTTAAAAATTAGTTTTAGTCTGTTTTTTACCTTCTCCCACAAATAACACCAAACAAATAAAACTCTAATATAATATCCATCAATAAAATTCCACATGTAAGGCAATGAAAGTAATACAGACTGTGGGTCATGGTCACAAAAGTGTTAAAGGGGGCTTGTGTAAAATACAAAGGAATCAGGGATTCCTGATTACAAGTGGCTTGAGAGGAGTTGCTCGCCTGCCTGCTAAGGCTGGGTGCAACCTTGTATCACTTCTGCTGAATCAGCAGACCAAGTGAACCATGGGATAATGCACCCTGACTTGACCGCATAAAGGAGAGAGCAAGTTTAAGCAATCTCATTGACTTTTGCTTTTGCTAAAGGGCAGAATTCATTCAGCAGGGGATTTATATTTTTTTGTAAAACTAATTCGAAAACAGGGGACTTGTTCCAATTTAGAGTTTTCATCACACTTTACACTGAATGATTTTGTAAGTGATTCTTTTGACACATAAGAAGACAGAAAGCCCAGTGAACTACCTACAATCTATACAGCCTATACCACCCATGTCAAACCAGTCTTTACCCTGTAAGAGCAAGTTAAGCAACAGTATTACTTTGGCCTTTAGTTAGGCAATCATATATTAAATTATTAACTCATGGCTCCAGAGTAAGTACAGAGCTAGCAGTGTCAACTAGGGCTGCAAATCAAAATTAGGTAACAGCTTTAAAAAATTTCAGGTATCTAACTTGTCTTAAGACACTGATTCAGAAAATCTGAGGTAGGGCCCAAGCAACTGTATCTGAAGCAAGCTTTCTAAGTGATTCTGACACAATGGCCAGGTACTGGCCAAAATTTAAACTTGGCATTGTCAACAGGTAGTGATATAAATAATACCAGATAGAGGACAGTGAGATCCATTCACTGTGCCAAAGCCACATAAAGAACACCTTTGCATCTTTACTGTCAATTTTACTTGACAGTAAGTTCAGTAGCTTAAAATGTCATTTTAATCTTGGGTGATAGTTATGTAAGTATCTACAATTGTCAAAACTCACCTAACATTTAAGTTTTTGCATAATTTTGTATGCTATTTTACCTCAATAAAAGATCATCTTTATACTAAAATAGGAGAAGAACATAAGATCTGCATTTATTTTTTAGTTGAACTCTTGAGACTTCAAAGAAATCCTCTTAAAATGCACTGCACAGCCTAGGTCCCCATTCCCAGAGAGGCAACAATTTCACTCTCTTCTGCTTGGGGTAAGATTAGAAGTTGAAATGCAGAAGAGGAGACCTTTTGGAAGGTTCCAAGACCATAGTTTGAAAATCTCTGATGTCTTAAATCCTTTCAGTTCCAGTATTTATCATTCATTCCACCACCCATGATCTTTTCTCCCCCTTTCTTCTTGTCTCTTTACCTTCCATATATTATTTATATTTTTTATTTAAACCACTTCAAATTTTCGAAAATTTAAGGTTCCATTCTGCTATACCTGGAGATTTTGTTTATCGCCACTGAGTAACAATGTAATGAGGGGTAACCTCAGAAACTGCATAACACAAGCACTTAAAAAAAAGCTTGAAAACATGTTTAAAAGGTTATTGGGTACAAAAGCTGGTTGTAGACAAACACTGAATGTAAGACTTATAAAAACTCACATTTCCTACTTTTGGAAAGGCAATGGAGTAAGGTGCAACCCTGATATATAAAATGGGTTTGACTGACTGGGTCCTCACCCGCACCCTTGAAAGGCACTTATAATGCCCCAACTGCAGGCACACACAACAAAGGTTAATAAAGGGTTTTATTTACAAAAGAGGGGAAACCAAAGTAATATATAACACAGGGAGAAGAGAGGGAGACAAATCTGTAAATGTACTACCAGTTCCTCTGAGCTGGAACGCAAAAACACGCTGAGAGCTGGCTCCCAACCAAGAGAGCCCCCCAAGTCCCACATGTGTAGTTTTATACCCAGCCTGGCTGCTTAACTCCACCCTGAGGTCCCAGTGATCCACTCTCCGATAATGACCTTACAGGATTTGTAGATCTCAAATATTACAGGACTGGAGTGGGGATTGGAGTCCATTAACCTGTTTGTGTAATTCATTCAGGACGACTGTTCCCCCTAACAATTTAGCAGCAAGGGTTAGCGAAATAAAGCGTGAAAGTAACGTGTTCACAGGGCCCTATCTCTTGCAGCCTATGCGCGGGTAAAGTTCGAAGCATGTTCTGGGTCTAATCACTCGGTGCAAGTTACTTTATCTCTTGCTTGGAAACTCTGGGTCCTCATCTACAATATGCGGGTCGAGAGTGCACCTTCACTTAAGGATTTCAGCAACGGGTATTACGACGCTTTACAGATCGCGAAGCCAAAAGTTAAGAAAGCATGAATCAAAAACGTGCAAGTAAAATCCTGGAAAACAAAGGGACTACGAGTCAAGACAACACAACACGAAAACGACTTTGATGGCAAACCCAGCCAGCCCAGCCCCCTCCCCGGCAGCCTCCGGTTGGACCCCCGCTCGGAGTGGGGGCGGGGCCTAGAGCGCGTGCGCCACGCCCCTTCCCTCCCCGAGTCAAGCGCACCTTCCACCCCGCTGCGCGCATGCGCCGCTCGCCCGCCGCGGTCGCCCAAAGGCTCGAAATGGTAGTCGGTCCGATCGCGGCTAGAGGCCTCCGAAGTTCGGCTTCTTACCTCCTGGGCATAGGCCACTGCCTGTGGCAGGTCCCGCCCTCCTGTACACTCTAGCTCTGCGAATGGGGGAGCCGGGAGGAGGGCCGGTGTTGATTGGACCTGGAGTGTGTTCACATTCCCACCGCCCAGAAAGCACTTTCAAGTCGGCCCCGCCTCTTCCTTCCCGTCCTTGGAGGCGGTTGGCTGCCCTCCTGTCCGTCAGAGCAGGGGCCCCACAATTAGAGAGCCGCTGCCTTCGCGGTGTCTTTGGCCGGGTGACTCCGTGGCAACCTGTTGTCGCCCGCGAGAGCACCCTGCACGTTCAGGTGGACGATGTCGAGCGGGAACTCCGCAGAGCGCAGTGACCGCAACGAGGAGCAGGTGGCCGGCGCTAAAGTCATCGCCCAGGCCCTAAAAGCTCAAGTACGAGTGGCCGTCGGGAGTGGAGGGCGCCTACGGAAGCCGGCGTGGGCCGAGCTGTTGTCTTGGAGACGCGGGGCGGCGGGCGGCCGGGAGGAAGGTTGGAGTTAGGGTTTTCTTTGAGCGCTGGGAGAGGAGAACCCTGTGGCGGGCCCCGGCATTCATTCTCTTGTTCTTGGCCCCCAGCATGTGGAGTACATGTTTGGCATCGTAGGCATCCCAGTGATAGAAGTCGCCGTTGCAGCCCAGCAAGTGGGCATTAAATACGTCGG
This sequence comes from Galemys pyrenaicus, assembly GCA_019455555.1. Taxonomy (NCBI): domain Eukaryota; kingdom Metazoa; phylum Chordata; class Mammalia; order Eulipotyphla; family Talpidae; genus Galemys; species Galemys pyrenaicus. Next base: position 2,410,372 of record JAGFMF010011681.1, on the reverse strand, counting down.
GATGAGAAATGAGCAGGCGGTAAGTATGTACGCTGGATGCTGAACGCACTACTGAGAACGAGCAGTAATACTGCAAATATACACTGCAAACACCTAGCTACTACCGCCGTTCAGTACTTTACACTTTATACCAATCTCCATCCCTGAGGCAAGAACAATTGTTATTGTTAATAGACAGCTGAGAAGAGACATGGAGAGGTGAACTTAACCGAGGTGACAACTGGTAGGGGCAGAGCCAAGACTTGAACTTCGGAATTCTGGGTCTGAATTTGTGCTTTAACACGATGCAGCACTGCGCTCTGCCAAGTTTGGTGGGTCAGAACTGCAAGGGAGAGCCCAGCTGTATCCCATCTTATAGCTACCTGTTGTGACGTGTCTGTTTCTGGGCATTATTTGTCTGGTCTAACTTCCATGTTAGGTTGTGAGCTCCAAGAGGGCAGCGATATTGTTTATTCTTGACACATTTGTCACACACACCATCCCTCCCCCGCTTAGGTGGTACTCAGGGAGTACCTTCGGGATGAAGGCCGTAGGCCAAATTCTCCTACTAGGCCACTGCCTCTGGCAGATCCTGCCTTCTTCAGACACTCTAGCTCCGAGAGTGAAGAGGGCCCGGTTCCACCACATCATACTGCTGCTTTCTTCGGAGGTTTATTATTTGAAGTATGAGAGGAAAAGGACATTTTGTCAAACCAGCCTTTCAACAATAACTTAAAAGATCAAGAACCCATCTGAGATGTCACATCCACTGCATCTAATGCTAACTATCCCTGCTTTCCACTCCCACACTGTTGACTTCTAATTCAGGCTCCTGACACCTCTGACCCGGACAGCTGCCTTCACCTCTGTGGTCCCCTCCTTCTGCCATCAGATGTGAGCTAGAGAGCAGGAACTGGGGTTACTCTGCTACTTTGATCCCACAGTATCTGGCTTGAGAAGGGCTTTTGCATGATACAAATGCTTATAGCAAGTTTTAAAAATTATTATTAATTAAATAACATTTGTCTACAAGATTTGAAAATTGTCCCTTTTTTTGTCTTAAAACTAACAACTCTTGAGTTTATATTATTTCAGTCTTTTCCTTTTTTGGGATAACATTCTGTTCTTTCATCTGTATGAGAAGATGACTCCATTGACTTAAGCATGGAACCTATATTTGACTTTTTCTAGAGGTGGTATCTGACTATTTCTTCACGCAGCAAGTATTTATTGAGTGCTGCTCAGTGCCTATTGTGCTGTACCCCCAAAGGATGTTTCCTTTGCAGTAACATTACTTACCTTGCTACGAGAGAGGGCTCTAAAGGAGTGGGGATGAATCTTGACCTTTACCTTCATCATAATCTGGGAAGGCGGAAGCAGGACACACAGAAAAAGAAATTATTTAGTATTAAATATAACAGCTCAAAAAATATATAACAGCTCACTATAAATATGTATATAAGGAAATTACATCTAAAAGGTGAAGTGATTCTCTTTGAGTGGGACAGGGAAGGTTACATGTGGGAGACATACCTAGATTCATACTTTAGAAGGATGATTTTCATGGTAGTATAAATCATTGGGTCAACTTAGTGTTTTCAGTCTCCATAAGTTTGTACGTTTGTCTGAGGGGCCTCCTTAGGTCCCAGGTACTTTCTTAGGCACTGAATATGGAGATGAATGATATAAAGGTCTTGTCCTTGAGGGACTTATAACCTCACTGTGGAGACAGATATAAACAGATAGTTTATCATGAAGAGATAAGTGGCATGATAGAAATATACTCAGGGTGCTATGGAAACCAGCTCAAACTAAAACTTCAAAGTTCCCTGGAGTCCACGTCCAAACTGCCTTGAAGGATGAGTAGGAATTTAAGTAGTTAGGAAGGAAATGTTTCCTAGGTCTGAGCTTGCTTCACTGACTTGGTAGCTTCTAGTGCCACTTACTCAGGTTGGGAATCCAGAGGCAGAATCAATTAGGAGGGAAAAGGTAATGAGTTCAAATTTGGACATAAGGAGCTTGTGCCTGGGAGACATTCCCAGTTCACAGATTGCTCAGTCAACAAGACTGCAGTGGAAAAAGGAAAACTAAGTGCTTCAACTAAGGCTAATGACAGGATCATTGAGAGAACATGACAACAGGGAAGTTCAGAACCCATCAAGATACAGAAGAGTCTGACTGCGCGTTTGCGCTACAGAAAGGCATAGTTGGTTGTGGCTTGTCTTTCACCAGCTCCTTGCCCGCAAGCAGGCAGACTGTCAGGAATTTAACTTCCACCGAGAGCCCACTGTTGTACACATCATTCTCAGCATCGGACGTGTATTAACTGATTTAATCCTCACAGCAATTTTGTGAATTACGTTCATTTTATTTGAGGAAGCCAAGGTTCAGAATAACTTGCCAAATGACACAACAGAAAGTAGGGGAGCTGGGATTTAAATTAAAACAATTTGGTTCCAGATTCTGCTCGCTCTCTTAAGTACTACGTGCAGTATTCTGCCTGTAAGTGGAGGTAGTTTGGTTGAGAAATAGTTTATGTCTATAAATCCAGTTTGCTTTTAACATCTTTTATTAGAAGCATATGATTTTTATTCTGTTATAGACCTTGCTTTCTGCAGCAGCATTTCTTACCCTGCTTTAATAAGTGGGCAGTGCTCCTTAGTGTCCAAAGAAATGTTCTTATTTAAGGAGGCATTTTATCTATTTTTGGGGGGTATTTTACTTTGATTACACTTACATTTCTTAGAAGTTGTCTTAATATTGTCCTATATGAATTTAGTAAAAGGGAAAAGAGATAAATATCAGTAGAGAATAACAACACAGAAACAGTACAGAGCCTTTGTGCAAGCTTCTTAGTTGGGCATATGGAAATGTTACCAATTATGATTATGATTCCTAGAAACTTCTTTTAAATTGTTTGACTTATCTCCTATACGTGGTTTTAAGTTCATTATACCATATTTAAGATTGACTGGGAGTTAGGAAATGCCCCATTTGTTACTGTTTCTAAAAATGAGGAAGATAACACTGGAAAAATTGATGTCTCCGACTAAAAGGGATTATTTGAGAGGGCAGTTAGCATTCTCCAAGCATCTTTTTGTATTTCATCTAGCACCTCCCTTCTCTTCCCCTTATGAGCTAATATGCAGGTTAAAAAGAAAACTAGTCATATGTAGACCATAAAGGAAATCACAACAAATCTCCAAGGGATGAAGATACACCGTATATGTAACAGACCATGTGAAAATGAGCAAGGATTCAGTAACAGAAAGGCAACTAGCCACTCTGCAAATATTTAATAATTAAGCAATAAGTTTAATATTTTATAAATATTTGGAAAAATAATCAATGAACTTCAGGGTAGACTGACCAAGAATAAAACAGAGAAATACAAATTATCGATATCAAGAATGAGTATTACTATGCATCCAAATTACTTTGAGTTGAAGATTAAATCACAATGGAAAATAGAAAATATTTTGACTGGGATGGTAAGATGTCAAACTTGTAAGATAGGCTAAAATACTTCTTAGGGGAAATACTTTTAAATGATCCCATCAGTAAGTAACAAAAACCATTGCTATGATCCTACATTTTAAGAAGCTAGAAAAATTAAACCAAATTTAACCAAAATGAAAGGCATTAAATAATCAGAGTAAAAACCAATGAAACAGAAAACAAATCAATAGAGGATAGCCAGAAAGTGGTTCTTTGAAAAGACCAATTTGATAAATCCTGAGCTAGACTGCTGGTGAGGGAAAACATTCACTTATCAATATTAGGAATAAAAAGAGGACATTACTATTGATCCATATATTCAGGCACTTGTAAGAGGATGTTATGAATAACATGATACGGACAAATTAATTGAAAAACTGAAAACTAGATATCTAAAGCATTATTTGAAATTTACATGTAGAATATTACTTGTTAAAATGAAAAGTGTTCTGATCCTCCACTACTACTAAGTTCTTATCTGTCAGTTAAAGGTGAATTATTGTACTTAATATAAGGACTTAAGTAGCAGTGTTTTTTCCTTTGTAGGCTTGTTACGCTGCCTCCGCAGTTGGATATCTGACAGGCAGGTAAATGAAAGTCTATGCTTTATTCCAGTTTATCTTACTCTCGTAAACACAGGTTCTTAAGAAATTACTTTATAAATGTCAAACAACAACTGAATAACAGGGGGAGATACTTTTGCTTTGAATGCTTGGCCTAGAAAGTGACATCTGGAGTAAACCATTCAAGTTTGATTTTAAAAATCTGGGGCAGAGCTTTACATTTCAGAATTACTCTGTCAAAGATCAGTTGACATATATTTGTTAAGAAAAAAGTAACACTTTCTCCCCACATAAAAATGTACTCAGCATCAAAAATTTGCTGCTGTATGAAGTTAATTTGATTTAGCCCAACTATAACCTTTTCAAAATATGCAGAGGTTAGTGAATACAGTGTGAAGATAAGTGCCTTGTTCTTGCAGGAAGACTGGTAGCAGTCTTTCCTTCTCCCTCCCCTAAAATTCAAAAGCTATTCTAATAATTGCATTACCAATTGTAGTAAAGACCTATATGTCCTGCCTTTAAAGTTCAAAAAAGTTGCTGTGTTTTACCATGAAATGATATGAATCAGGTATTGAATTTGACTTGCTTTCAGTAAAATAAATTCTGTTTACTTCTAGGCCGGGAGTTTGCCTTGTTGTTTCTGGCCCAGGTCTCATTCACGCTTTGGGTGGTATGGCAAATGCAAACATGAACTGTTGGTAAATGCTTTGTTGCTTTTGAAAATATTTTCCTAAAGTTTTCAGTGCATGACTTTACCTAGTGGAGCAAATACTCATCTGGGATAGGAAGATGTGGAACCAAGTGCTTAAGAAAATGGCTTAGTAAAAAGTTCAGTTGAAAAAGAGTATTAGGAAGAAAATAAAAAACATCAATTAACTCCTTTTTGTAGAGATAAACACTGTTAACATTTTGGGGTGTGTGTCTGTGTGTGTGTGTGCATTTTCTCTGAACGCTTTAAGTTAAAACTTTTTTTTTAAAGACCCCAGTTCAGTATATCAGAATATAGTTATATAAGAATATATATATAAGAATTCTTCACTATGTATTATATAATTACCAAGATAGTGAAATTCTTATATTTATTTTCTTTATATGCTGTTAGTACTTAACTCTGTGGCCTTGCTTGCTCTTAGCCCTATTTCTAGTACTTTACGTGTACTAGAGGGGGTTATAATCAATTCATAAAATATTTAGTCTTCCTAGTGGGAAGAATATTGTTTTCTTTCTCTCTAGGTGTTTGTTACATATCTTCCTATCCTTTCTTCCTTCCTAGTCTTTTTCTTTCTTACCTTGAAAGTCTGATTTTTTAAAGTAACTTGAGGTTTATTGTACCTTTTTTTTCTCTTTGAAGGATAAGAATTTAATTACTAAGGAATTTTTTTCATTCTGCCATTTCCAACAGACTTACTTATGAAAGATGAAAAAAGAATCTTCTTAATCCAAAGAATAACAGAAAGGGCATAAAAATTCATTTGGCATCACCACATCTAGGAGGTTTAGGTCAGCCTCCAAAGGGGTGGGGGTGGGCGAAAGGGGACATGGAAGAAAAGTATTATAAATTTCAGATTTTTCTGAAACTGAGGAAGGGTTTTTCCATATCAGGTTGCTTCCTACATCTTTTTTATCGAATATTATTCAACGGTCATTCTGTTGACTACATTTTGATCTCACGTGTAATTTTCTTTTGAAAAATTGAAAATACTACAGGCCCTTGATTGTGATCGGCGGTTCCTCTGAAAGAAGTCAGGAGACGATGGGAGCCTTCCAGGAGTTTCCTCAGGTGCCCAATGCTAAGATTTCTCCTCTAGAGTTTAGTAGCATAATTGCATACCATTGCAGCTTATGGCAAAGAAATAAAAAGTCCTGTCTGCAAAATAAACAGCTAAAATAAAACAGATACCTGAGATAGTTTAAAGGTAATTTTCCTCAACTACAAGACGGTCTCCATGTGGATAGTAAGAAAGCTGAGGTTCCACCCAGGAGCAGTCAGTTGTCCAAAAATTACACCTTCTTGATAGGCTGGGAGTAAGTTCTTCAATGAGTTAAGGGGTTATACCTCTCAGACTTTTAGAGAAGTAAAAAGTTGAGAGAGAAAATCCTACTTAAATGGGACAATTACTAGACTTTGGATGTTCATTTTTATCTTAGAAGAATTTTAACTTTTAGTAAATATTGTCAGTTTCTCATAAACCAGCAGTTTATGAGAGGGCCTGTTTTTCTGTGCTGAGATAGATTCTGGGTATTATAAAACTTGTTCATTGTTGCCAGTCTGAAAAATGAAAATGGTGTTTTGTTTTGATTTGCTTCCTGAAAGTCACTAAAGCAGGTATTTGATTGTGCTTTGCTTAGACTTTCAAGACCTTCAGAAAATGTGTTTTCTCCATCTTGCCACTGAACATAACAGAAAGTAATGACTTTCCTTTAGAAGGGTAATATGATCTGTGAGCAGAATTTAAGTGTTTTCTTTTTGTATATAGGTTGAAGCTTGTAGATTATATAGCAAATTCTCTGCCCGGCCAAGCAGTGTAGAAGCTATTCCCTCTGTTATTGAAAAGGTACAGTATTTAATTATAATCCCAAGTCAGCTGTTTTATTTTTGTTCTCAATAGAATGAATAGAAATATATTCATCCAGGTAACTAAAAATGTTATTGTTTGTTAAAGAACTATTTACATTTTAATGTCCACTGCCATTATATTTATAGAAACAGATAAAATAGTTTTTAAAATTATTTTTTAATTACATGAAGTAAAAGGAAAGAAATAATGAAATCGTGCTTATTTTTGCAAAAAAATCATTCCTGAATTTCTCAAAATATCAATGCATATAAAACCGTCTTAGTTGATTTAATAGTATTTTATAAATGAACCAACATTTATATGTGAAGCAACATTTGAGCTGTTTCAAAACAAAGAAACACTTGACAAGTATTACAACATCACTATTTCTGCAAACTTAGCCAAGTTAGGATTAGTAAACAGGTGAAAGTACATATTACAGAGTAAACACTGGTCAGGCAGAGCCTAGTTGCTAATTTCCATACTGAAGCCTGATAGACATGAATTTTGGTAGACTTCAGTAACTTAAAAATTTTTTTCTATTTCTTTTCATTTCTTTTTCTTTTAATATCTTGTAAAATACTTAGGATCAGTACAGGATATTTTGGTTTTGATTAAAAGTTACTTCTTCCTGTAAGAATGTCCAGAAAAATTAAAATATTTATTTCATAATTTTAAATTATCTTTGAGTGAAATAATATACTAAGAGTTGATATTTTAAAAATATTTTTTTCTATTTGTCATAAACATAGGCAGTGAGAAGCAGTATTTATGGTCGTCCAGGTGCTTGCTATATTGACATACCTGCAGATTTTGTGAACTTCCAGGTGAATGTGAATTCTGTCAAGTGAGTAATGGTTACACTCTAGTTCTTTCTTAATTGTATTGTTATAATGCTTAACTTTTTAAAAGTTTTAGAATTTGTCTAGCAGTTTCTAAGTTAATCTTCATTTGTCTTAACCTTTCATGATTTAATCTTAAAAGTCAAAGGGCTCATTCTCTTAATTAAAATGGTACTATTTAGTAAGTATTTTGGTTTAATTACTAAGTCAGATACTTGGAGCTTCCTGAACACCTCATTTGAAATTATTCTTCTAGTCGCCATAAATAATATATCCCCATTAATGGTTAGGTGTTATTTAGAGTTCCCATAGTATATACCAAGAAATGAGGTGACTGCTGAATAATTATTAGGACTCAGTGTAAGAGATTTTAATTGCTCTCTGATTTAAAAATACTCCAACACAAATGTTACTATTATTTGCCAGCTACTGTTACTGCTTAAATAAGCCCTGAGTAAACAAGTACAGGAAAACTTCACCCATATCTAAGGCACCCCTGATATGGAAAGGTACTTGGGTTAATATGTTACTCTGGGGGCCACTTAGCACATTACTGCTGTTGTGGACCAGGTGGGCCTCCAGTGACTGCAAAGACAGTGGACATTTCTGTACACTCAGTATATCAAGCAGTGGTTTCTACTTGGGAAAATCAGATAAAATGAATGTCTATCCTGCATGATTCTTGAACGTGTTCATCAAAATCATATTATTGAGGAGCAACAGGTACAATAACACTAAGCCTTTTTAAAAATTTTTGTGACTGTTATTTACCTGTCCTTTTTTGGTATTATATGTCCTAGTTTGTACAGTGTGATACTTAGAAGTTAGAATAAATGAAATAAAACACTGAAGTCTTAATGTACAGAAATAACCATGGAAATTTTATATTTTTTACTAAAGTATATCGTGATAACTAAAGTGTCGATATACCCAGTAAGTAGTAACAGAGTGACATAGATAAAAACATTGAATTTGGAGACAGAGGACCTAGTTCAGCCCATTTCTGCCACGTACCTTCTGAGAGCTCTGGGCAAGGTACTTTGATTATTCCTTCTCCACTGTAAAGTGGAGGTAATATAAAACCTGAGCCCACTGTTTAGAAAATAAGTGGCACATAATAAATATTAAATACTAACTTTTAGTATGTTTTTAACTATTATCCATTATTACTACTCTTATGCAAAGTCACTATCTCAAATTTCTTGTCAGTTAATTATTTGACTATTAGATGCTACTCAGAAATAATTATGGATTTACTGGATGTAATAAAGATACTGTCATATGGGAGAAAGTCTATTGGCCTCTTTAATCAACAGACTCTGTTTCCAGGTACATGGAGTGTTGCATGCCCCCTCCCATTAGCATGGCAGACACCTCTGCTGTCTACGCAGCAGCTTCTGTTATCAGGAATGCCAAGCGGCCCCTTCTTATCATCGGGAAAGGTAACATTGACTGGAACTAAATCTTTCTGGGCTTTTGTGAAAAGAATGCTGATTCTAGAAATTGTCTACAATATTAACATGTGCTCTAATGTTTGAAATTGGGATGAAAACACTCTTCCTCCGTTTAGCATTATTTATTAGTTTTGAAGCCCCCTGGAGAGTTTAAGGGAATATCACCTGTGACACATTACATCATTTCACCCAAAAATGTGATTTTTTTCCATTATAAAAATAATACATGATCTTTTTTTAAATTTTGGATTCCAAGGTAATTTGATAGAGGGGAGCATTGTGTTGAGTCTGAACGTACACTATACAATCACTGGGATTCAGTAGAGAATATTAAGTTCTAAATATGGAGTCATATTCTTCTAGTCCTTAAAAAGGTGTAAAATGAAATAGCTGAAATATATATTGTGGCCAGATGACATTAGAAGTTAAATCACCGGGCCTCCCTGGTGGCGCAGTGGGTTAAGCAACGCATTATGAAGCAAACCGCAACCACTGCAGCACGAGTTCGATCCCTGCTGCCGGCCAGAGAGGG
>JAGFMF010011681.1:2382203-2400896 GCA_019455555.1 Galemys pyrenaicus | reverse complement strand
CGCTCTGTCTGTGGTGAATCCTCTCACCCCCCACACCTCTGGCCTGTACCCCAGTGCTTGTATGCATAAATAAATAAATCTTTAAAAAAAAAATAATAAATGATTTCTTTAAAAAAAAAAAAAAAGAAGTTAAATCACCCCTTCTGGGTTAATTTCAGTGTCATTAGGGCATATGGTTATTCTGTGCATCTTACACAACTGTATGAACACATGATTTGTGACTCTTTTGAGTCAACACTGTTGCAGTCTCAGAACTGTAGAGCCTCTGAAGAGAGCTTTATAGCTTTAAACACTGCTGCCCCTTGTTCAGATTTCCGCGTCTACACTAGGAGACTGCATTCCAGGTCAGCTGGTGGTGAGGAGCGGGCTGTGAAGTCAGGAGATTTCCCTGTCGGGTCAGGGTCCTTCCTTGCCCACCTGGGCCTCCCAGTAAAGCTAGTGCTGTGTTACGGACTTGCCAACAGTACTTCAGTAGGACTGTGGCACAGACTGGCAAGTGAGAACTGCACAGCTTTTGTTCTGGAGTAGACATCCTTCAGAACACTTGAGAATGTTACCAGGGGGAAGTCAAGGCTATTGCTTTCTTAAACATTTTAAAATACCTAAGGTACAAAGTGTCACATTTGTCTTGAGTTTAAGGTCTATATAAACAGGAGACTATTTGAGAAGTTCTGGAAACAGTTCTGCATGAATTATTTTAAAGGCCACAATGCCTGGAGCTAAACTGACTTGCCCAATGCATTTGTATCTCTTCTAGGTGCTGCCTATGCCCGTGCAGAGGAGAGCATCAGGAAACTGGTGGAGCAATGTAAGTTGCCGTTTTTGCCCACCCCCATGGGAAAGGGTGTTGTCCCTGACAACCACCCAAACTGCGTGGGTGCTGCCAGGTCCAGGTGCGTGCCACTCCAGATTTTAAATACAACAGCTTGGTAGAATTTAGGCTAATTTAAATTATTTTGCGACTTTAATGAATCTAGAAGTTCTGAAAGAACCTTGTCATTTTAAGCACACCTGTTTCTTTTTAGACTTTAAAGATGTTGTCCACAGTCATTTGAATCAAGATGGTCTTATTCATTTACTTTTTGCTAATTAAAACATTAGAACTTTGACAGAAATGTTAAAATATGTGAAATTAAGCTGTTAGAAATATGCTTATCATTTTTGAAAGCAACTGAAGAATATGAATTGTTTTAAAAATATCTGCTTTTTGGAATTAATATGAAGGGTGTTTTAAAATTCAAGCATAAAGGCATGCAATCCAGTCCTATTAATAACAAAGAAAATGTCCAACAATTCAGAAAAAAGTAAATCATTTGGTGTATTCAAGAAAATGTGTCTTTTTAAGAACTTAATGATAAAACATTTATGATAAATACAAGTGCTGAAGACAATGTTATAATAAATAAACTCAACCATGTAAAAATATACTCACATAGAAAAAAAGGCCAATTGAAAATGTTAGGATTTTAACAATAATTTTATAAGTGATAGTGTTTATTGGGTGATTTTGGTTTTTTTATTTATGCTTTTTCCAGATCAGTAAGGGTGAACTTGTATTAATTTTCTAATGATTAATTTACTTCATCATAGAGTATAGGTAGTCATATGGTAGTATTTTTATATTTCATCTTTTAGATTACTATTTAAGTAGAATAGCTTCATAAATTATTTTAGTTTGAAAATTCACATAGAAGAGGATTATGAAGACTGATTGATGTAAGCTCCAAATTATTTAAACTTTCCCAATACTTTAGAAATTAATTTTAGAGTAATTCAAATAGAGATACAGACTGCGTTATACAATACTTTTCTTTTTGATAGGGCTTTGCAATTTGCTGATGTAATTGTGTTATTTGGTGCCCGATTAAACTGGATTTTACATTTTGGACTTCCTCCAAGATATCAGCCAGATGTGAAGTTTATCCAGGTACTGAGGGAGCAGAGATTTAAGATCAGAGCTATGTGTGGTTTATTGTTCCTCTTCTCAGCCATTATCAGCTTTGCTCTCTTCTTGGCTTCTATAAAGAACCATTTCTCTCCTTTTACAAAAGTAGAATTGTATAAATTTTAAGTATAGGTACCAAGGCAATCTGCCTTTTCAGGCTTATGAAACATAATGAATTACTTTACTTCTAACTAGAAAACCTTTCAGAATCAAGTTTTAAATAGTTTGAAGACGATATTTTGCTCCTTCTTCATAGTTCAAGTGTATTTAAATATAGACAAGTGGTTTAAGTGGGATGATAGATTAGAACAAAGCAGTCAGCATCACTAGGAACTAAGTTGTTCTTTTAAATGCTAAAACTTTTGAACACCCTCTGGTTGGAATCCCTAAGCAGTGTTACTTTTACCTGTGTCATCAAGCAGTGTTTGGAGTGGCCTCCCTTTGAGGACTCTTGGGTCATATGGCCCTCTTTACAAGCCTGCTCCTCGCTGTGCGTAGTCCTCCTACGTAGCAGCATCCAGACGTGCTCACCCTACTAGACTGTGTGTGGTATCTGAGGACCCCGCTACAACAGCTGTCTTCTCTCTCTTCACCCTTTACTTCTACTAGTACCTCTCCTCCTGGGCTGATGAGAACTAAAACCACAAATAAGCCATGCCTAGGTTGTACCTGGCAGGTGCCCCTTTTATTGACAGAATAAAGTTCGTCCCCTCTGAGATTGCTAAGTACTCCTCACAGAAACTATTTTCACTTGCTCATGGCCATCCAGAAATGGAACTTCTAGGTCAATGGTCATGCCTACCCTTGAGTGGGTCTCAAAACTTGAGCAGTATCAGTGCCACCTGCACACTGTTAGAAACGCACATTTCCAGATCTTATCCCAGACCTGTTGAGATCAGAAATTCTGAGCTGGACTCTAGAAATCTGCAGTTTAACCAGCCTACCAGGAGCTTCTGAAAAATGCTCAAATTTGAGAATTTCTGCTCTAAATAGGAATTCTAATGTAATGAAGTAGAATATTATTAGATTAGATCCAAAACTATAATTGGTCACATCAAATGCTTTCCTGTGTGTATAATGGAACACTACCAAAATTCTACAGAGTAAGTTTTAAAATGAGGGAAGACAATGAGCTTTCCATATTAGCTATGATCCTAGTAGTTGTACGGATTTTTACTTTTATTATGGAACTTCTAAAATATCAATTTTTTCTCTGTCGTATATTATGTATACAGTTATTTATTCAACCTTAATTTCCTTAAATCAAAGATTTTTTTAGAATAAACGTGGTTTGGGGCTTCCCTGGTAGCACAAAGCGAACCAAAGCCACTGCAGCATGAGTTCGATCCCCGCCACCGGCTGGCCAGGGAGGGGACCCATATGGCACAGCCGACCTCTCCTGCCTGGCCTGCTGTTCCCCTCAGCAGTGTGTTTCAGTCAATCTACCTGTTTTGTTCCCTACTCTGTCTCTGGTGAATCCTCTCACCCCCCCACTTGTGGCCTGTACCCCAGTTCTTGTATGCATAAATAAATCTTAAAAAAAAAAAGAATAAACATGGTTTGTTGTTCAGACTTGTCTCTTTCTTAGGTTGATATCTGTGCAGAAGAACTGGGAAACAGCGTAAGGCCTGCTGTGACTTTGCTGGGAGACATAAATGCCGTCACTAAGCAGGTAAGAGCTTTTGCCTGTTTTAGTTTATGTGACTTGCTCTTTAAGGGGTAGTCATTTCATGAAAATATTTTAATCTTGGTTCACTGGCTGGATTCTGTTTTAAACAAAATTTGCAATGGAAAGCTGTTTTTAATTATAGCTGTGGAACTCAGTAAATCCAAATCCTTATATATAGAACATTTTTATATGCAAGCATTTTTTGGAGGGTGATTGAAAATTTAAGATAAGCAAACAGTGATATTCTAAGCAAGATTCAGCTATCCAACAAATTACACTGTGGCTTCCAGAGAAACTGAATTTACAGCTGAGAAATGGCTTTACGTACTAGAAAAAAAAACTAACTTGGTATTCTTAAGTATTTAGTATTTATAAAATAAAAAAAAATTTACTCTTTAAACTGTTATCCATGGCTTGTCCATATTTTTATTATTTGAACATAATTTATAGATTTCATCATGACTGTAGATAAAATATAGTCACCTTTCTCATTTGATTTTGGGTACACGTTGGCATCGTTACTATGATTGTGCAATATTTGGCTATCATCCCAGATCACATATGATAGCCGTGGAGCATCTGGTTTGTAACCTGGGAATCCCTTATTATTTGGGGCTACCAGCCTTCCTGGAAGGGGTATATTTAAGGGATGATTTCTTCCTAGTATCAAAAACTGAGGAAGACTGAAGAGCCTCTGCCTGTGAGGCATGGGGAGGTAGTACCTTACTCTGCCTGCAGGGCCCTAACCCTGGGCAGAAGTCCACACTGACCCAGACAATTTATCCATTGACCCATGTTTCCAATTTATCTTCTGCCAGTTGTTTGCTACCAAGACGTTAAAAAAAAAAAAAAAAGAATATAAATAAGAATAGATTTTTGTGTTATTAAGATTTAAGCTTATTTTCAAAGAGAAAAGTAAAAGTTTGTGATTTTTCAGCTTTTGGGACAATTTGATAAAACACCATGGCAGTATCCTCCAGAGAGCAAGTGGTGGGAAACTCTGAGAGAAAAAATGAAGAGTAATGCAGCGGTATCCAAGGTAATGCAGGACCCACTGACACTCAGGAATGCTTCAGGTGCAGTTAGCGCTGTCAGAATGTAACATGCCCATTCCTTAAAATCACCACACTATGCAAAGCCATGCAAAAATGCCACAGGACTCATGGGAAAAGGACTTAGGGGTGCAACTCTCAAAAATTTTGTGAAAAATTAAGATAGGAGACTAATAAAAATGGTAGCGAAGTTTTATGCATGTTAAATGGTTAAGAAATTCACACGCTGTAGTAAATATAGCACTTTACCTTGAAAGGGGCCTGAAGTTTCTTGTGAAGTGGGTGTCAACAGGGCTACAGCCTGTGAGCTGCTGTGGTGAGGGGGAGGAGGGTGGTGACACTGGATAGGAAGCTCTGGGAGCCAGCAAGGGGATGTGGCTTAGTGTCCTCAGTTTGACATCCACCTGCAATCACATTAGGAGGTCTTTAGAAACCTAAATCCTGGCACATGTTTTCCTACCTTTAAGATGTAGATCCTTCAAGGCAGGCATTTGTCATACAAAGCTTTATCATCAAAATTGAAATTTTGATCCAGTATTTGATCCAAAATTTTGAGCCTTTTTATAAAAACTTAAGGTTTTTATTATCAGGTATACCTGACATGTAAAATTGTAAGATGTTTAAAACACACAATTGTCATTTATGTGGCTGTTGTGTAAGGGTTCTGCCCATCAAGCTAAGAAACAGAGCCATCACCTCACATAGTTTAATTTTTTTCTTCTTTTGGGTAAGATAGCTATAATATTTTTCAAATAATTGGAAATTATTTTGTGACTTTCTTATGTGCACTTGTGGCTTTGTCTGACAGCCGAAGACTTTGGAAACTGTAGTTATGCTTGAACTACCAAACTACCCACTAAAATGAACCACTTCTAGAGGGTTTGATTATTTAGTTTATAGTCTTTATATTTAGATAGTGCTGTCTCTTTCATTGTGAGGAAGGTTGATCCTGGTTTTTTTTTTAACCATTTTGTGTATTTTTATGCATCTGAGCTCAACCAGCTGCTATTTTCTGTGTTCACTAATGCTTCTCACTGACAGAATTTTTGCATAAGCAAATAACAAGTCAAGTGATGCTATCTTGTTTCCTAAAATATCAGTCATCTTGTAATAAATTTGCATTTTCAAAACAAGCATAATTGATTATATAAGTGACTCTATCTTACATTGGAATGAGTCTCCTGCTCCTCTGAGTGAGCTAAGCTAGGCTCTTACATAGGAACATGGATGGAACTGGAAGGGATTATGCTCAGCAAAGTAAGTCAGAAGGCAAAAGAAAAATACCAGATGGTTCCTCCCCTAGGAGGAATATAAGGGAACCAAATAAGGATCAAGGAAAGGAATAAGAACAATAATAATAATAACAATAAAGACACAAAAACCAAAAATGAAAAGATAAAGACAAATTGGAGACACTTGGTGGGGAGGTGGAAGGGGAGGGTTGAGGGCAGAAGGGAGCACGGGGGACTGAGGTGATGGTGCACTGGTGATATGGTGATGAGGAATACATGGGGATTACAATTGATGTCAAATATATATAAATAAATAAAAGAACTAATCTCAGTTCGATTTCCTGCTTGGTATCATGAGTCATCCCTTCTTATCTCTAGGAATCGCCTTAGTTTAAGATGGAAGGAACTTGCTTCAGGAGTATGGGAGGGTCCCTCACCCATCTTGGGTATAGCCTCCACAGATCAAAGAAACACAGGAGACAGGCTGTACTGGTACCACACAGGACTTGCTACTAAAGCCCATGGACTTTTTCTCAGCTCTAAAATGCACATGGCTAGACAAAGGCGTTTGACCTTGCTGTTTTTTCCTCCTTTCAGAGACATTTTAGAACAGTAGAGATAACATATCCCATTTGCCCTTCAGTACATGTGGGGAAGAACCAGATTTTCAGAGTTTCTAAAATCCTGAGTTCACTTTAATTTTAGGTATAGGACCACATTTCAAAAGAAAATATTCTAGAATAAAAAGTTTCACTTTCTCTAAGGCAGTATTTTTCCCAAATGTGCTCAAATAAGACTAGCTTTGTTTCAGCTAGTGTTTCTAGTTATCATTACTATATAGGGTTTCTTAGTCTTGAAGATGCTAAAGTGCATTGTGGAGCATCAGAAAAAAAGTTTCTGACTTATTGGGTTGCTAGGAAAGTCATTTTTGCTTGAAAAACATGGGGGAAAAAATGTCATGACTTTTCCGACAATTCAATACTTGAATGTATCTCAAGGTGTGACACTGGGACCGTTTTTTTCTTAGCATGTCCCCAGGCCACTCTGAAAAGTGGCCATTTAAGGACCTTGTTTCTTGAAGTTGTTGCCTATTTCCAAATAGCTTTAATAGTAGTTTATTGCCATTATTTATTTTCACCTAATTGGATATTTCCCTGAAATATTTTAGGAATTAGCTTCCAAAAAATCTTTGCCTATGAATTATTACACAGTATTCTTCCATGTCCAAGAACAACTGCCTAGAGATTGTTTTGTGGTGAGCGAAGGAGCAAATACGATGGATATTGGACGCACCGTGCTTCAAAACTACCTTCCTCGTCACAGGTAAGACTTCCACAAAAAAGAAATTATAATGACTTACATTTGAGACTACAATGACGCAGCTTAATGAAACGCTTGAGAAGTATACAAGTTCAGCAGATAAGGACTAACTTCACAAAGGTGCTCTGGGGCCAGGCCTTGGGGAATTTTTACACTTGAGGTATCCTTGAGCTCCTGTGATCCATTCTGAGGACATATTCATAATCTTCCAAAGAATTACAATGACTTTTTCCTCATTCTGCTCAGCCTTGATGAATTAGTTCCTCACAGCCTAAAAAACATGTTGAAGAGAGTGGTTTTGTTGTTCTTTATTTCTCATGAGCCCTGTGAAGACAGCTAGCTTGGCCCACCACCACAATCACCACCCCATGACATGCCCCAGGGGATTTCATTTTAACTCCATTCCCCAACAGGCTGGATGCTGGTACTTTTGGAACAATGGGAGTCGGCTTGGGATTTGCCATTGCAGCTGCTCTGGTAGCTAAAGATAGAAACCCAGGGCAGCAGGTCATCTGTGTGGAAGGAGACAGTGCATTTGGGTTTTCTGGCATGGAACTGGAAACCATCTGCAGGTAAGACAGCAGCCTGAATCACAACATTTCTTTTTCAAAATATGAAAGCTAGACCCGAGATCCCTTTGGCGGCACACATCTAGCAAGTGCTCACCTCCACCCAGCGCCCTACACCTCACTAAGTTGTGTCCTGAGACACAGGGTCTTCCTTATCCAGAAGAACAACAGTGCCTTCCTGACCTCTGTCCTGCAGGCCCCAAATCTGCCGAAGTAGATAGAAGGAGTTTCTTTGAAGTCACTGAGGAAAACTTTGTCTTCTACAGGAAGATAGAACCAGGTTAAAAGGCTGATCTGGCTCAACAGCAGCAGAGCCAAGTGATAAGTAAGCTCAGACACTTCATCTAGCCTCAGTCTCCACTAAAACAGGGATAAGAGTAACAGCAGTTACTACCTGAAGGACAGTTGTGAGGAAATGAGAACACCTGGGTAATGCTCGAGGTGACAGCTCAGCAGACTGTTGGAAGTGTTCCTCAGACTGTTGGAAGTGGCGAGGAGTCATGCAGAAGCTCATGAGTTGCACCCCTCTGGACGTGCAGGAAGTTTTCTTTCCCCAATACTTAAACTGTAGTAAAACCATTCTTGTCTTAGCCAGGGGTCTTATTAGCACTTCTGTAAATAAGTCATGTTTGAGGCTGTCAAAACTTTGGTATATCAGACTTTCAAGATTAGAAGGGTAGTATGTGGCTGTGAGAGTGTCTGTGTTGACAACCAGTGATTCTCCCCAGAGGTGATTTTTGGAGAAGTTGACACCCTTTGAGCAGAGAGCAAGCAGTTCCCACAGTCCTGCTCCTTTACAGTATGCGGTGTCGTTTTAGCTTTCCATCTTGTCTCAGAAACAAAAACCCATCTTTTTCTGTCTATCATTTGTAAAATTTAATCAGCTATTTTAGTCTTCACCTTATTATTACACGTTGCATATTGTTAAATACTCTTTTCTCTAGTTATTACACCATATGTTTTTCTACTTTCGGGTGAAGTGGTTTGAGATTGGAATGCTAATCACTGGCATACCTCCCACAGAGTCTAGCAGGTCCTGCTGTCTAGGGGGAGTTCATTAAAAAAGAAGGGTGCTTTCAAGCCGTGCTCCTCGGTGCCACCTGGATCTATGAAAACCAAGGGTTCAGAAAGCTCAGTGGTTTGCCCAAGTCCATAGTCACAGAGTGGTAGAACAACTCTGCCAGCCCCTAATCCTGTATTCCAAATACCACTCCATGATGTTTCTGTTAAAGATTTGATATTTTTCATTAGGATAACAATGCTTAATTTTCAGTTTCACCCTAACTACAAACAGTGCATGTGGATAACTGTCGGTTTTTATGTTAAAATCTCAGTCCAAAGCAAATAATTGCTTTAGAATAAAGAATTATTTCCTTTCAATTTTAGGTACAACTTACCAATCATAATTTTGGTGGTAAATAATAATGGAATTTACCAAGGCATCAATACAGATACTTGGAAGGAAATGTTGAAAACTGGAGATGCTACTGCAGTGTAAGTAACCCAGAAGAAGGTGCATTTACTTTCTCTCATCTGTTTCAATCTGTCTTTCAAAGGTCTGTATAGGAATGTGCTCCTGCAGTAAGAGTGTCACTTAAGTGTATCGCCGGCCGTTCTAAAGGGCAGGAACCCCATCTGCCTGGTTCTTCTCTGCACAAACACCCATAATTGGATGCTTCAATAAATACTCTCTGCTCAGGAAGCTTCTAAGACTTGGATAGATGAGTTCGCTGTCTCAGCCTTGCTCTGAGCTTAGTGCCAAGTGTTCTCAGTACAGACTCCTACACCGTACAGGAATATGGGTGTTTACATGTGTTTGTGATCCAGAGGTTCTCCTTCCTCTTACCACTTAGCTAGACCTTGATCGTCTAATGGCAGAGCCAAACTGGGACAGTACTGTAACTGACTCTGGGGTGTGCGAGGCATGAATTTGTGAGTTAGCCTGCCTGGAGCAGAGCATAGGGATGTTTGCTTATGTCTCACTGTGTGATTTGTTGTTTAGTTGTCTGCTGTTTGCAGTAACCATTCCTCTTTTTTCTTTTTCTTTTGGATTCATAAGAAGATGCTGTCACCTTTGTGACCCAGCACAGTAGCCAGTGGCCACGTGTCACTTATGTAAAGGAAATAAAATAAAAAATTGAGTCGCTCATTTCAACTAGTCACATTTTATGTCAAGTTCTCATGGTAACAATTCCTTTGTTGAACAGCACAGATAGAAACATTTCCATCATCACAGAAAGTCCTACTGCCCATTGCTAAACAGAACACAAAGACAGACGGAGAGTTCAGTACACGGGCCTCTCGGTTTAAGTGTTGGTAATAAAATAATGCCTTTCACTTCAACTCTAAATGTCCCACGGATTATTTCAGAGAATGACTTTCTTTCTCTCAATCTGTGACCTTCTCTTTCAGGGTCCCTCCAGTCTGTCTCCTGCCAAACTCACATTATGAACAGGTCATGATCGCATTTGGAGGCAAAGGATATTTTGTGCAGACACCAGAAGAACTCCAAAAATCCCTGCAGCAGAGCCTGGCAGACAGAACCAAACCCTCTCTTATAAATATCATGATTGAGCCACAAGCTATGCGGAAGACCCAGGTAAACGCAGACGCTAGACAGAAAGCAAGAAATGCATCGTCTTTCCTCCCCCAAAAGTATCTGCCAAAGAGGGATACGTGCTGTGTCAGGTGCTAAGAATAGTGTGATGAGCAAAACCAGGCCCAGCCCTCGCCTCATGAAGCTTCCAGTCCAGTAGGGGAGAAGGGCACTCCACTCACCTCACAACAGACTCGTGACAAATCCAACATGACAGAGTGAGGCGCTTGCTCGGAAGGAAAGGAACCCAGTTTTGAATGGACACATAACAAAAGAACATGATTTACTGTGGGATCACAGAGAAGGCTTCTCAGAGGAAGTGACATTTAAACTGAGGTCTATAGGGTGAGGATGGGCACTCAGCAAAGGCGTGAAGAGAGATGTGGAGTCTGACAGGAGGGAGCCTGGCAAGTCTAAGAACCGAAACAAGCCCAGAGTAGCTGGGAGACGTGACTGTCCTGGGACAGTTTGTGCAGTTACCTGTGAAGCTAGTTGCTTCTGCCTCTAAAGAAAAGCTCCCCTATCAATCATTATTATCCTGTGTTGAGTAAAATAAATGCCAAGTATGTGTGGCATAATCCTCTCCCAAAAGCAGGAAATTAAGCTGCCATTCCTGCTGCCTCGCTCTCGCCCACTCCGGCACCCCTATCTCCCATGTTAACGCACCCCCACCCCCACCCCCTGCATATCAGCCACTGTTTTCACAGCAGATGTTTTTTCAAATGGTTCTTGTCTTGGTTCTTTATACACCTGTCTGCTGTGAGGTCTTTGTCTGTTTTGACAAAGGAGCAAACAAATACTTGGACAGCTCATGAAATGTAAACCAGTCTGAATACTATAAAAAGATAGAATTCTACTGAAATTCTGTTTCTGTGAAAACAGATTCAAAGACTTTGATGAAAGGAATAGAGAGAAATCCTCAAGAAGCCAGAAAATAGTTCACAAAATAGCAATAAGTACATAAGTTCTCCAATCAAAAGAAAGAGTGACTACTTTTATATACAAAGAGATCCACTGAGTATTGTCTATCAGATGTGAAGACACACAGATTGAAAGTGAAGGGACAGAAAAAGATACCCAGTACAGGTGAGAAATAAAAGAAATCTGGCTTAGCTGTACTTATACATCAGACAAAATAGAGTTTAAAGCAAAGACAGTAGTAAACAAAAAGAAGGGCATTTATATAATGATAAAAAGCTCGAGCCAAGAGGATGTGATGTTTATAAATATTTGTACGCCCAGCACAGGAGTACTTAAGTAGATAAACGTTCATCGACCTAGAGAGACCACTGGAGAGTAATGCAGCAAGAGTAGGGAACTGGAAGTAAAACATTCTCATCAAAGAAATAAGGATTTTTGAGACTGTGGTGAGTGACACTAACTGCTGTTATTATGTTGATTGTTTCCTAATGTGTACAGATATCAAATCATTATGTTCTGTGCTTGACACTAACACAGGCTTTATGTCCGTTATGCTTCAGTAACAACAGAGACGTTGGCATTTACTTTATAGAAAAGAGATAAGAAGGAGGGTGGTAGTAAGGAAACTAGGCCAGAAAGGACTTGCAGTAGTGACCTTAGCAGGAGTTTTGTGGAGTAAGCAGGCAGACTTTTTAAGGTAAGATTGGCAATTTCCAGAACCTAGTCTCTCTGTGGGCTTATTGATTGCTTTTTATTTTTAAAAATCTATTTGTTGAAATAATTTCTGCTAGCCAGATATGCAGTAGACAGTTTTTAAATCTCATGTCATTTTATTTATAACCAGGAATCTACTTCCTAGTGCCTGCAATGTTAGTTTTGCCCTCCTGCGGCATCAGGGTGTCAGAATACTAGCCAAACTAAAGCCGCCCTAAAGGGCCTGATAAACGTGTATTCAGAATACACCCAGAAAATACAGTCTGAAGACCGGTGTTAGTCACAGAAGAGCCCTGACGACCTGCTTCCTCTTTACCAGTGAATTTACCTTTCTGACAATGTTTCTGATCATCCTTCCTGCAAGTCCTCAGGTTTTGGGGAGATATTCCTGATGAAGGTCTCATCTCCTCTTCTCTAATGACATGAGGATTAGCATCATAGTTCTTGCATCTACCACTTCAACATAGCTTATTCTCACTCCCCTAGAATTCACACGTTACAGTTTTCAAGCTGTTTGTTGTCTTTTCACTGATTGTGTGTCCACCTGCCATTTTTCTCAGACTCACAGTGTAGACTGGTGCTTCCTGCTGTGACACAGGGAGGGCCTGCTCTCTGCAGTGGCCAAGGTCCAGGCCGTGCGTGTGCACATGAGCACGCACACACACACAAACATGTGCATGCACAGAGTGGGTTCTCCAGTGAACATCTCCAGGGCACTTCCTACCCAAGTTCTTCTCAGATCGGGGAGCTCACCCCCATTCGCACCTCCTTCAGCTCCTTCTCTGTTGAGTGTACTTCTGTTTTTTTCTGATTATTTTGTGCCCTGTGAGTATTAATGGGGGAGTACCCAAAAGGACAGCACAGGTGTTTTTTTTAGGACAAGACAGCTTGCTTTCCTAATGGATTTTTAGCTCCTTTTTGGAAAAAACATAAACCAAAGACAACTCTCATTAATTCCCCACTGTGACTTATAATGTGGTTATAATGGGACTTCCATATTTTAAAGCAAACAAAGTGGGGAGACTATTGTTTGAGATAGTTATTTCTTTTGACTGAATATTTGTTGTCTTTTCTAGGATTTCCACTGGCTGACCCGATCTAACATGTAACATGTAAAGATGCCCATGAGTGGGCTTGAGGAGTTATCTCTTTGCTGTAAGAGGAATTTTATTTTCCACAGCAAAATTACTATAATGTTAAAATTGTGCAAAACAAAATAAAAAATACTTCTGATATTTTCTAGTTAAGGAATTGATTAAAAACAGAAGTCACCACCTCCAGATAAAGGAGTTACAATAGCATTTACTGTCCAACTGCTAGTTAACGTGTCTACTCTTTTTCGTAAATCCATTCTTAAAGTCACACATCTTTATAAAACATCTGAAGTCAAAAGCTGCAGCTTCCTGACACACAGGCTGGTCAGCAAGTTGGGGTACAAAGGCTTTTTCTACCTTACAGTTTACCCATGGCCACTTCACCCGTTAGTCTCCCCAGGATTTAATGGAATTTGTTTTGTACTTCATGAGCTGGAATCTGGTTTTGTTTTTCTGGAAAAAAAAAAAAACCTCATTGAGCCAAAGGAGAAATCACATCCAAACTAGTGATTTCAGGGGTTATTTAGATTAGTCACTCTTTTTATGTGCTACATTGAGAGTCAACAACCTTAATATAAAAAGAACTCATAGATGAGGAAAATGTTAATACATGCAGAGAAAAATAGACAAAGGGCATGAATGTATAATGAGCTGAAAATACAAATGGTCACTAAAAGTATGTGAATAAGTAAAGATATATATGTTAGACTGAAAAATCCTTTTTTTGGCCTATGCACTTGACAAAGTACTTCTTCAATTACATTTCACAACTTGGGTGAGGGCGATGTGAAATTGGTACATATCCATGACCAAGTCTGTCTGTTTGCATTTGGAATGTAAAATTGTTTAGGCCCCATAACATTTAACCCAGTGAACCTACTCAGTGACAGTACCCTGAAAAAAATACATTTGGTCAGATACATACATGCCTCAGCATAGTTTTATTTATTAACAGCCCTAACATAAATGGTGGTTATAAAATTACATCAGTTACATGAATTATGACCTGCTGGCATCACAAAGTAAAAGTGATGTGGAAGAGTGTCCTCTGTGGAGGAACCATCACGACATAACACTGCGTGACAGGAGCAGGGTCCAGGACGGGTGGGTGGTGTCAGGTTACACTACCAGACTGCACACACACACCCAGAGAAGAGGCGGGACTGCAGGTAATCTCTACTTCCTCTTCATTCTCTTCCTTCTTTTCCAAAGTTAGAAATTATGTAGTTTTTTATCATCAGAAACATTATTTTAAAGGAATATTAGAAACAGGAAATTATTTTCAGGGTCATTTGTATTTATTATCTGCCATTTTCTATGGCAGTAACTATGAAGTTACATCTAACTTCAGCCTGCTTGCCACCAAACACAGCCAGCAGACTTGTCCCCTCTGACCAGTAAGGGGTGTAAGTGACAAGGTGGACTCCAGCTTTGAGGTGTGAACCTAGAAGATGCCTGCGGGAGGTGTGGGTTTACAGGATAGTTCCCCTGAAACTGGGTCCATACAGCAGGCACTTGGAAGTACTTGTAAGAAATACACTGCGGCCTGGCTGCATGAGAGCAGTGCCTGGAGCAGACAGTGAGTAACTCACATCACCCACCGTGACCCACTCTGCTCACAGACCGTGTCTCTGGCAGCTGAGGGCAGCAGAAGATTTTCCTGGCAGGTAGCACAGAGGACTTGGCGAATGTGAGTTGAACTATGTCATTTGAGGAAAATGTTCCTTTCCGGCCTTATTAAAAGGAATGGGGGAAAACGTTGGCAGGTTAATAGACTGTCCAGCAGAGGTCAGTCTGAATATGTAAAGGCCAGGTTAGTTCAGGAAGGAGCACTTGGATAAAACGGTCCTTAGACTGTTTATCTTGTAAAAGTGCTCTTGATATTAGTCTCCTAGTAGGAGTTTTTCCTTTGAAAGATCAGCTTTTGAATAAGCTTCGAAATGAAGCTGTTGGATGATAGTCAAAACTTACTTTGACAGGATATTCTGTTCCTTAAACCTAGTCGAGTGGCAAACACTTAGGCAATCCTGTATGTTGAGTACTCAAGAACAAGACGGGATTAAACACAGGAGGGTTTTGCAAGGATGACACACCTGTGACATACCCAAAGGAACTGGAAAAGGCTGGGAGATCCACCAGTCCCCAAGGGCTGCAGACCTGACCCCAGGGAGGAGGAAGGGGAGGGAGGTGGGTGGTAGCACCCTGGCTGCTGATACTCTAGGAAATGATGGCGAAGCTTCTTTCCCAGGTCTCTCTCGGGCCCAGTGCTGACCCAAGTGAATGCAGACTCAGAAGGGGAGTGGCACAAAGCCCGGGAGAGCTGGGTTCTGCCCAAAGGCCAGTGGCAGCACAAATTAATGCTGCCTTTACTGCTGGAACTGAAAAATAGGGACTCAGAAGTCCAGGAATCTGACCTATCCATCCGCAGCTGGTTTTCAGTGACAGGCCAGGTGTTCCCTCTTGGACAGAGTGTAAGAAGCCTAAGTTTCTTTCCTGGCTCTGCTTTGGTGGTTATCCCAATTCCCTGAGCCTTAGTTCCCTCCTCTCTACCACAGGGGTAAGGGAAGGCCTAAATCAGAGCCGTCCGGTGTGTGTGCTGTTTATAACAACACTTAGTATGCAGCCTGGCACTGAAGAGACCTCAGATATCCCTTAGCCCTCTCCCCTGACTCCCTTACACCTCTGGACCCCAAGGCCCACTGAATCAAGGGTCAAGAAAAATCAAGCTTTGTCCATTTGTGGAACCTTCTGGTGAGAGAAGTCTCCAGGTCCATGGAGTCAGTGTGTCTTTCTTGGCCTGCCTGTGGCCCACTGTGGCAGGGCCCCCTCCACTACTTCATTTGGCCTCCTTCCTTCCACACCTCAGCACAGGCCTGGGCTGTCAGCATATACCCAGGAAAAGGCACAGAGATTTGAGCCAAACTTAATTAGCCAGGCCAGTCGGCGGCCGGGAAGTCATGTGCTGCCTTCCCAAACCAAATTGAAATTATTTTTAGATTATTCACTGTTTGGCATTATCCATGGCACAGCTCCCTGCTATTAGGGCACATCAGAGAAAACTGGCTGCAACCAACGCAATGAAAGGATGTTTCAGAAGCCATTTGCCACCACTGAACCCGTGTTCTCCTTTGTGAAAAGAGCACAGAAACAGACCAGTGGCTCGCAACCTTGGTCACCCGTTTAACCAACTGGGAGCTCTGGAGAATCCTGATTCCCAGGCCACGTCCCAGCCCAACTGCCTTAACCTCTCTTTGGCGGGATTCAGACATAAGTCTTTTTAAAGCTCCCAAGTGGTCCCCTGTGAAGCTCATTTGAGAATCAGTGATACACAATTTCAAAACCTCCTTCCAGCTCTAATTCCTGGGACAAAGACCTTGAGCAGGTTTAATTTAATCCATCAAGCAGGAATTGTGAGGTGAGTATTTCAGCAGTTTTGTAATTTATTATTCTTAAATTTCCCACACTCAGTCACATTCCACTTTGGCATCTTGGTCACTCAGTGTTTACACATGTAATTAATCCCTTTTTCCCCTACATAGTCATTACTTCATGCATTGATCATAATCCCTTGTTTTCACTTATGTAGTAGATTTGGAGCAGGTATACATTTCACAGAACTGGTTAATTTTTGTACTCTCTACAATAAAAATTAGCTTTGCTCCTGAGCTCCAGTTTGCATTTGTTATTTTAGGTAAGCAACTCAATGGACTTTTCCGTAAGTATGCGTCCAGCATAACCACTGCCAAGATCAAGATATGAAAGATTTCCAGCGATCCTGAGGACTCACACATGTGTTTTCCAGCAGCCCCCACCCCCCAGAGGCAATCACACTCCGAGTTCTATCACCAGAGGTTAACAGTCCATCTCTTCTGATTAAGTGGTGGTCTAATTTAGATCCTTCCTTCTCCTGCTTTCTGCCTCCCTAACTAAGGATGATTTAATTTGGAGGGAATCTCATCATCCTGCCATTAGGTCAGCTTCAGGCATGGCTGGTTCAGTACTCTCTATGTGCATGCAACAAGCCCCAAAACTTAGGGACACACACCGTCATCTCTCACCTCTTGTGTGTGCTGAAGGGGGCTCAACTGATTCTTCTTGCCTCACTTGAAGTCTCTCACGCAGCTGAAGTCAGTTGGCAGCTGGAACCGGGTCCTCTAGAGGTTCCAGAGGGCTGGAAGTTCTGAGTTGCTTCTTCACTCTGAGAAAGTAAAAATGAACTCAGGCTAAGAATGTAAACATCTGCCTGGGCATTCATCAGGCTGGAATAAGAGACATGGATAGAGGCAGTTGTGAGGTTAATAGAAGGAAATCCTTCCTGTAGGGAAATATAGGTACTGTCCAGCCACCGTCTCGTTTATGAGAAACTGTTTTCTAAAGTCACAGATTATCAGGCACTTTTATAATGACATAAAAATTCACCCCAATTTTGCCTGGAGGAGCTCAGTCACTTGGACACAGAGAAATAGCCTTGATTTGCATCTCAGGTATAGAGTTTTTAGACCCAACATTCTCCCTCTACCATAGATTTATAGTATCCGAGGAACAGGACCTTGGGGGTCCACTTTGTGATTCATACCTGACATCGAATTCTTTGCACACAGCTGTTTTGCCTTGAGCCACTCTGAACTTTGATTCAATACAAACATTCCCTGAGTCATATACTCGAAAATGGTGAACTTTCTGATCTGTGAATTTATGGCCTGTGAATATGGCATCTCAATTTTAGAAAATGACAGGCAGTGAAAGAACTGGAATGTTCCATATGACTTTGAATCTGTCAGCACTTTCCAGGCCAGATGGATTATCTGATTGCCTGGCTCCTAGGGCAATTGTAATTGCTTCAATTTGTAATTGAGCTAGCACACCAAGACCCTCTCATCTCTTATCTCCCATATTCTGTCTGTACCCCTCTCATTCTCCTTAAACCCCCTCAAGTCTTCCTCATCCCTCTCATATAGTATGTATCTGCCAGGACTCCTCCATCTGATATTGAAATGACCCCAATGCATGCCATGCTGAATGTGGCTTCTACTTGAGGTTCATACTCTGAGAAGTCAGATCTCTCCTGCTGGGATACCCTCGCTAGATTCATCTACCCATCTCTGAAGGCAGTGAATGCTGACTGAAGAAATGGAAGGCTCTAGGAAAACAAGGAAGTCATGTAGAAGAGAAAATGACTAAAATTCTGACAGTAACCTTTCAGGAAAGTTCCAATGGCAAAGACTGATCTGTTTTAGGTAGCTGTTAATGCTGATTATGGGTATTATTTTGATGTGAATTTGAGGTAATGGTAATGATAATCAAGTTTGCCTGGCCCTTTAGAGCTTTCATGCACATAATTTTATTTCATCTTTACAGCAAATTTTTGAAAGGATTGATTGTTATTATCCCCATGTTACAGATAAGGAAACAGGCTCTGGGAAATTAAGTGACTTTCTGAGGTCACGTATTGTGTGGTTTTAACTTAACGGGACAATTTCCAAAGAGAAAATTTTTGAAAGAGGCAGGCAGGCCTGAGATTTTGAAATGTGAACTTAGCGTTTTTCCCATTATGATGATCTTGCAAAACACAAATAATTAA
>JAGFMF010011681.1:2348168-2382068 GCA_019455555.1 Galemys pyrenaicus | reverse complement strand
ATGAACTCTGAGCAGTACCTAAAGACAATTTCCAAAGAGAAAATTTTTGAAAGAGGCAGGCAGGCCTGAGATTTTGAAATGTGAACTTAGCGTTTTTCCCATTATGATGATCTTGCAAAACACAAATAATTAAAATGAACTCTGAGCAGTACCTAAAGAAAAGCAGTGGCAAATTATATGGAACAGTAGTGATAAAGCAGTGGATCATAAAGTTCCTCTTTAATTCAACAGCTATTGCGCTCCCATTACCACTCACTTTGCTAACCCTATGCGGCCAGAGGTGAGCCTCTGGATTGCTCACCTAAGAATAGCTCACAGGGCTCCCAGACAAACTTTGGGCTGAGAGTTTACTCAATAAGACTGACAGAGAAGGATATCAAGGGAGATGGTGCTTCTCAAATTGTAGGAGAGTATGTGGGGGGAGGGTACTGTTCCAGGGATATGGAGCATCCAACAGCCACCTAAAGGGTGGAAGATTATCCTAAGGAATAAGTCTAACGTCTCAGTATAATAACACAGGCAACAGGCCTGACTGTGAACAGCTGAAGCTGCTCCTCAAATTCATGGCAATACAGAGTCCAGCAAAATAGATGGCTTCCTTGAACACTGGGAGACTGGGAGAGCCCACCAAAGACTTTGACATTGGGGTCTTAACTTTGAAAATTGCTTTCCCATTGATCTTTTGATACATCTTGACCTTGCCTTTAAGCCTTGTATAATAAACACTTTACATTCCGTACTTTTTTATGCCAATTCCATTTTACATAAAAATAGACTACTAGCTGGCTAGAGAGAGAGGTCACCAACCAAAACAGTGGTCCATTTTGGTGTTTTCTTTTTCCTTTTTGTCTAAATGTGTCCATAATTGTACACCAGGACTAGCAAGTTGTAGCTATTGGAATATGAACCATTTTAGTTTTCTTTGACAGTGTGACTCAACTAAGGCAAACAGGGCTGAAAATGATCCAGAGAAAAGTAGAACAAATTGGCTATTTATGAAGCCAATTACGAATATAAATGGAAATGCTTTTAACACATGCTCTTTCCAGGAACTTTCCAGACTGACTGAAATAAGGCAAGGTCAAAATGGAAAATTACTTCGGAAGGTTATTTGCATATTGGAAACTACTACTTTCCAGTGACCTTGAGTTTGTAAAGTTTCTTATTCAAGAAACTTCCAGTTTAAAAAATAGGATTCAAAATGATATATAAGGAGTAGGGACCTCCCTAGTGGCAGAAGGGGGTAAGCACCGCACTATAAGCATCCACAGACACTGTGTGGATCCCCAGTCAAGCAGGTGACCCATATGTCAGGCAGACCTCTCCTGCCATGCCCGCTGCTCTCCTCAGTTGTGTACTTCAGTCAATCTGCTTGTCCTGTTCCCTAATCTGTCTCTGGTGAATCCTTTCCCCCAACACACACCTCTGGCCTGTACCCCAGTTCTTGTAAAAATAAATAAATATTTAGGGGGAAAAATGATATTTAAGGAGATAGTTGTAATAGAAATTTGGGATATATATGACAAAAAAAGTAATGTTATATTTTTATTTTTTCCCCACCATTATCTCTAATCTAATGTTACTAAGACTTTCTTCTATTTTATTGACTATCCCATGATTTAGTCGACCAATCTCATAAGCTGGAGAGTTAGGCTGTTTCCAATATCAGACTACATGAGCATCCTTCCACCTCAACCATGGGCGCAAACCAGTTCAATCTAAGCCAGGTTTCTGTGCACTTCGATGGAATCACTGGTCAAAGGGCATGGACACACAAAGTGTTCCTGGCTCCCACCCATAAGGCCTGAGAGCGGAGGCTCTGATTGGCTTTGTTGGTGTAAGCCTTTCACAAATCTCAAATAATTTCCTCTGGACAAATCTAATAACCTGCACTATTAGATTATGAAAGATTCAGGAGAGTTTGAAGAAAGATAATAATTTCTGACTCAGTTAGCTAGGGTAACCTCATAAGAAGAGACTTAAAATACCTGGGGTGTGGGAAATGGAAATTTACAAAAACAGTTTAGTAAGTTTTGGGGCTTATAAATGCCTCTGTGCAGGGACCTCCACAAAGGTAGAGGTTTCTGGAATAACTTGACACCAGCCATGGCTCATGCTTCTTTTTGGTGGCCTGATGCATACCTTCAGTCTCTCAGATGCAGACCCTAACTCAGGAGAGCGTCTGTTTACATTTCCTCTGGTTCCCAGACTCACCAAACCCTCCCCTCTGCCAGGCCCATGCCAGCCAGCTGACTGTGCAAAGGCACAAAGGGAAGCTGGAAATGCCAGCTGCTCCATGTGGTTGGGACATAGAGTTAGGCCACTTCTCCTGCTCTATTGTTCCCTTAAACAGTGTGATTTGATCAAATTAGCTGACATTGTTGTCCAAGATCTGCTAGGTGACAAGGATTATCCTGGGACTGTGAGGTACACAGGGTCTGAGATAGCACCCCACTTCCAGGGATACTAACACGGGTCAGATAGAAAGCCGAGGTGGTTTAGAAGCAGTTCAAAGACTATACCGGCAGATGTCACAGGCAGGATACACTGATAGAACTGATGCCAACGGCACCATCAGTGGTAAAATTTGTGTGCCGAGAGTTGGCTTTGTAGAGGAGCCATCAGAGCTGATTCTAAGTTGCTCAAGAGTTACCTTTCTCCCAGGTAACCTGTACCTTCTCCAAACCACCAAGCTTTAAGGGTTAACAAGAGCAAGACCGAGAATTTCCCCATTGGGTTTAGCTAGCAGTTTCAGATCCTTTCTTCAACATTTTGGGAAAAGCTTAACAGGCATACCCCCTCTGTAAACCATCCTGTTAATTTTTAATGTCACCCAAGTATATTCTTTTTCAACAGTTTTTCTAACACCCCCTGGGTCAGTTAGCTATTACTTCATGGCAAATCATTCTAAAGCCCAATGACCTAACACAACACTGTTTCATCTGTTCATCAATCTACAATCTGGGTGGGGACTATCTGAGCAGTTCAGCTGTCTCACCTGGGGCCATTTACATGACCGCCATCATCTGGAGACCTGACTGAGGCTAAGTCACCCTCGCTGGCCTCTCTCTCATGTCTACTAGCTGATCTGAGAGGACCAGATGACTGGGGGCTGGCTGCTTCTCTGTGGTTTAGTTAATAGTCCAAACATTTTATGGGACTATCAATTTCTAAGAAAAGGCAAATGCAGAAGCTGCCAGGCCTGGTGAGGTATGCCTGGCAGGGCACAATGTCACTGTGACCACAGTCTGCTCGCCAAAACCTGCCAGGAGCCAGTCTAGAGCTCATGAGAGGGCAACTAGACCAGCCCTCGTTGGGAAGTGGCATGAGCATACAGGGATGGAAGGAATTTGGGGGGCCATCTTTGTACCCAACCTATTGCAGCCCCCTGGCTTTCATCTTTCCCTATCTACAAATTTTAACTAGTGTGATTCACCCTGTGTTACCTCATTTAACCTTTTCCAAGAAACCTTTACAGGGACATCACCACCGTGTTATTAAAGGAGGCAGTTAGGAAATGGGTATAAGCGGTCAGTTAGGAATAGGGTACCCAAGTCCATTTATCAGCCTGACTAAGAAACAATACAGACCAGAAGGTACCCTCCACACCATTCACTTAAAAATGGAACGTTTTTTTCCATTCCAACATCATAGCACAATAGAAACAGACCCAAGCTGGTCTGGGAAACACTGGATAATGCAGGAACCCAGTGGGCCTCAGGAGACCTAGGAGACCCCTGCAAACCCAGCCAATTAGCAAGAGACACAACACGGAGATGCCCAACAGCCAAGCCCCCACTCATTGCCCACTGAACCCATATAAACCCCTTACTTCTCGCCACCTCAGTGGCTACCTATTTGGGCCCCTCTCTGCTCAGAGAGCTTTCCTGTCCTTCCTCTTACCTATCAATAAATCTCTTGCTTTTCTGTAACTTTGGTCCTGATGTTGAATTCTTTCCTTGTCAAAGACAAGAACCAAGAAGGAGTCCTCCTGGGGTCCTCAGACTCTGGGGCTGCTCCCCCCACCAAACCCTGCTACAACAGGATGAAAAAACTGAGGCTTAGTGAGGTCAAACAATTTGTCACTGCCACCACATAGCTGAGGTCGAGCCCACTGGTGCTTGTCTTCCCCTGGCTGCATGCCCCCACAGGAGGACGTGTGCCCTCCTCAGAGCCTACTCCAGAGTTCAACGACAGCCCAGCCCCCTCACAATTAAGTCCATGGGAGAAAGCCATGGATTTCACTTTAATTATTTTAGCGATTTAAAGATGTCCATGACAGGGTTTATAAACTCAGTTAGGAACACACTGTTTTGGGGTTTGAGAAAGTCTGCTTGTCCAAAATCAAGTCAAGTGGATGACTCTGTTTCTCCACATCATTCACTTTCACTCATCCACAATCATTCCCTTTCCATCTATTCACACTTTTCACTTAGTTACTTTACATGGCACAAAAGGCCATGGCTTCTGGAAAGAGAATGAACACTTTTTCATGGAGAAGGCAATTTTGGAAAATATAAACTCAACTCTCCCCTTTTTAGTGATTGATTAAAGAAAAAAATGCAGGTCAGTTTCTTTGTCACCTACTGGGTAAAATGCCCCAGGTTGACGGCAGAGGGGTCTGTCTCCAAGGGAAAGTCAGTGTGAATTGGGAGAGCTGGTTTTGCAGCGTCAGAGAGCACCTCGGTTCTGAGCAGGGAGATGCTGGTGGGCGACCAGTGGACCATGTCCCTACCCTGGAGGACTGCTTCTAACCAACGTTTGAGACTCAGCTGTCTTTTCATCACCTCCTCAGTAGCCACTTACCTCAGTGTGCAAAAGAGAAAAATCTGACATCTTAATTTAAATGTGGGCATTTGATCCAGTGCTTGAGATAAATATAACCCTGTGTAGCAGGGAGAAGGTTTAATGGGAGATGGTTGGCATTCTTTCTTGGTAAAGGCTTGGGGAAAGAAGACAGAGAGGAGAGAGAGCTAGAGAGCGTGTGTGTGTGTGTGTGTGTGTGTGTGTGTGAGAGAGAGAGAGAGAGAGAGAGAGAGAGAGAGAGAGAGAAAGAGAGAGAGAGAGAGAGAGAGAGAGAGAGAGCGCAAGCACGCTAGCGAGCAGACAGCAGAGATGAGCGAGTCCCAAGGCAGGCTTGCCTCGAGAACTTGACACTCACCAGACCCCGCCAGCATGGTTGTCCTGAATCCGATGACTCTCGGAATTTATCTTCAGCTTTTCTTCCGCTTTATCATGTCTCAGCCCACTTTCATCAACAGCGTCCTCCCAATTTCTGCAGGTAAATAATGACCACAACATTCCTCTCTTCCATCTGTTGGGGATGGGGGGAAGATTATTATTTTGCAACTTGCCCTAATAATTTTTCCTGTTCTTCACTACCTGCTGGGAAGCTGGAAGGCAGCTGCCACCCCAGGAGCTTCCTGTCACCGGAGCTCAGCTCGGTGTCCCTTCTGTTTGTGTTCCAAACAACCCCTGTCCGGCAGCATAAAGCTAGGATCCCTTTAAAAATGGTTTCTGCCTTCCCCATTTCCTTTTCCCCTTTGCTGCACAATTTAGTTTTGGTGGGGAATGGGGGGGGGGGCGGGGGCAAGTATAAAAGAGACAGAGTTTGAAGTGCAAGTAGGAGAGAAGTGAACCCCAGATGTTTCTATAAATATATCCTGGTCTCTGTCGCAGGGGCTTGTTTGGGGGGGGGGGATGTTGTGGGATGAACTCCCCCATCAGGACCTTTCCACTGAAGGGAAAGTGAGTCCCCTCAATAGATTGCCTGGTCCTGAGGCCAGGGACCCTAAGCAGCCTGAGCACTAGTCCTCAAATACTCCAGGCCTGACTGCTTTCCTTTTTCTTTCTCCCTCAATGTAACTTCAGCCTCAGATATGGCAGCTGGAGGTGCTTTGTGTAGAGAGGTGTAGGGGTTCCTGGAAGCAGCCAGGAACTCCAGGCCTGGAGCTGGGTGTGTCTTGGTGGGGGGTGGGGATTGTGCTGGGAGGGTGGGGAAGGGGCTTGTTCTCCAGCTTGGTGACCTTTTCTGAGGGCACCAGGCATTGCCCTTGCCCTGTCTGACCCAGAGCAGGGGAAGTATTGGGTTACTGAGGTGGCCTAGTTAAACCTTTCTGAGGAAACTCAGATATTTCCGGAGGGCTTGAGGGAGGCAGACAGACCCCAGGCTTTGCTGCCTGTTGCCTCACAGGCCTCCTCAGTTCACCTCAGGCACCCCTGATTCTTCCCAGAAAAGGCAGTTTCCGTCATGTTCTCCAACACGAATGTCATAAATACCTTAACGGTGGCAGAAGTTTCACTGCCCTGCCTTTGCTGGAAATTCAGGAAAGGCCAGAAATGCTAGGGTCTTAGAAAGGCAAGTTTCTGAATGTGGCATCTCCCCTTCTCTATTCATAAAAACAGCTTAGTCACAGGTTGGGCTGCCAACATTTGTGGCCCTGAGGGAAGGACCCAGCGAAGGGTGGGGGCTCTTTATAGAAGTGTGAGGAATGGAAATGGGGTGGAGTAGGGTAGAAAATATTGGGGGCAGGCAGCAGTTGAGAAGTTGTATGTTCCATGGGTGTGTGCCCACGTGCTCAATTTGAAAGCACAAGCTTCTAAGAGTAAGAGGGTCATTACTCCCCTCTTCAAGGGTAAACTTGGGGCTAATCTGGTCTAATTCAGTAGCTCTTAACCTTGACTGGGGCAGATTTCTTTGAGAATCTGCAGAAGGTTCAAGACTTAAGAAAACAGTCCTCTGGTTTTAGCCCTTGGGCCCCTGATCTCTGGAAGACAAGTAGGCTTCAAGTCTGTCTTATACACAACCAGGGCCAACTATGTACCTTGAACGTTTCCCCAAGGAAAGAACAGTGCCTGGCACACAGTAGGTGCTCAGTCAGTAGTGGGGAATGTACGAGTGAAGGAAGGCAGGAATAGAAATGTTTTCCATCTGTAGATTGGGGATTGCCCTCATTTTTCCTATCACTTAAAGAGAGCCAACATGGCTAATGCATTCTGAAGGCGAGGAGGAGAGGCCCTCTGCCTTTCTCTGAACACCTTGCTCTAGAGAGAGCCCAGGCATAGCTCAGGCACCCTGGGAGGGAAGATTTTCCACCCACTGTGCCAGCAAGGATGATAGCAGGAAAAAGCAGCAAGTAGATGGTTCAGATGAAAGAACTTGAATTAAGACTTTCAGAGGTGTGGGTGGGATGAAGGGAACCAATAAGAACACTGAGAAATCAGTAACCATGGGATTTCTTTACCACCCCCGTATTGGAAAAGGCCAGAGGGGGAAATGAGACCTCGGGAAGACTGGAGACCATGAGGAGGGCTCCCAAATAAGGAGACAGTGGAGAAGAAATACCCCAAACTCTCCTTTAGTCCATGGGCGTCAGTCTCTGGGGCACAGAGAAGGGGGTGTGGGGGCCACAGCACAGCTAGTCCTCAGGCATTTCCTGATAAACTGCTCGATGCTGCTTTTCTGGTTGGGAATTAGGTAAAACAGGGTCGACCTAGAGAAATTACTAAGGCAGAGATTTTTATCTGCTTTCTCTTATAGAATCACTTGACTTCCAGTAACTTGCTGTCAAGTGTTCCATATTCTGAACCCAGTTGGTTTTTACCCTCTGGAGAACACAAGCCCTATGCATACAGACGTGAGGGCTACTAGGAAGATCATTTCATTCCACCCACCACACCTTAGTGTGGGCCTACTATGTGCTAGGTGCTGCAGTGAACACAGACAAGCTCTGGGCAATCCCATGACCACCCTCTGTTGAAACACAGGCAGCTTGTGCTCAGTGCCCCAAAGTGATGGGGAGGGAAAGGGGCTCTTCCAGGCCAGGCGGCCACCCCTTCACACTCCATAGGAAAGACTAAATTTCAGGAACACCAGACACACACTAGCTATCTGCAGCAGATGCTTATTACTTGGCTAGCCTCACTGCCCGGTCCCAGAGGAGAACCAGGAAGGAGCAAAAAACCTCCAAGAAGCCAACACAGATGATAGAAATCCCATCTTGAAAATGCATAAATTCAAAACACAGAAACCAGCTCAGGCCCCAACTCCAAGCCCATAATCTAATTTGGGCACCATTATAACAGGCTTAGGGAGCAGGTTCTTGAGGGGGGTAGTGTAAGTGTAGCACATTATGATGGGGAGGGGGTAGTGAGGCCTGCTGCTTAAGACTGACAAAATAATAACAAAAAGCTGATAAGTTGAGTCCAAGAAAAAGGTAAACAACTAGGGAATCATTCTTAGATCAAAAGAAATGGTAGGTTGGAATTATTTCTAGAGCTTCCATTCTGTGTGTCAACCCCAAGGTTATCATTGACTCTAGCACAGAAACTGCTTTTACTGTGGTAAACCTGAATGGCCCAGTGAAGAGAGAATCGTGTTCACTTTATTTTACTTAAGAAGGCAGGTAAATAGAATGGTTTCTACTGAATGTTTGGAAAATCAGGAGCCCTAACTTTCATGTTTTGTTTCAATCATTATTGGGTATAAACCACCCAATATGGTGGCTTCAACAGCAATCATTTATGATTTAAGTTCATGTGTTGGCGGGTCAAGGAAGAGTCAACTGTCCTGCATTTGGTTGGCTCGGGCTGGGCTCTCTGATGGCTCTGTGGATTGACTGAGCTCCAATCTCCATCCACAGGTGGAGCTCAGTTGTTTACAGTATCTAGAATGTGGTGGCACAGACCCAAGGGCAGTAATATTTATAGACAGCAGAGCTTTTATACTGTGTTATTCTAATATCACCCCGGAATGGGTATGGCATCACTACTTTTCATGAGGGGATGAAGGCTCAGAGATGTTAAGTGACTTGCCTGGGATAACACAGCTAGTATGTGAGAGAACTGAAGTCTGGAGTTCTGCCCTCTCAGTCCAAGACTTTTACCCAATGTAAGCTAACTGTGCTTATGGGTATGGATAAATACCACCCTTGACCCCAACCACCCCACCAAAAGCTACTGGGATTTTGGAGTTCCACAGATTACACTTCTATCCTCTGGAAACCTTCCTCTGGATTCTTTATTCTCCATTGTCCCTGACCATCTCTTTCGGATATAACTGCCCAAAGTTCTTAGGAAGAGACTGAAGATTACTGTACACTAAAGTGTGCATGACTTAACAGGGTAGTGGTTTCTCCTTTGAAACTACTTGCATTTTAACACAGGTTAAAGATCTTAGGATGTGCTAGTAAGATGAGCTTCAGCCAGGATACTTGTAGGGAGGGGGCAAAAGAGGCCTGGAGCCTGGGGAACCACTTCACAGATATTTTTTGGCTTTGTGAGGCAACCTACCCCATGCCCACACAGATGCTGTGACTTCCCTCTTCCAACACAGGACTCCCCAGGCAGGCAAGAACTCCCCAGATGATGTTTGGGTACAGGTCTCAAGGACAAGTGGGTGAGAAGACCCAAATCTTGTCCTGTGGAGTAAGACCATGTGGAAGAATGTGATGCTATCTGGTTGCTAGAATCTTCTGTTCACTGCTGGAATATGACCTAGAGCAGTTTCGTGGCTTTTGAGGACCTGGTGTCCAGGCCTGCACTCCCCTGTCTGGAAGCCAGCCAGGCCACCGCCTGGGAACCATTCCCGCTCTTGGCAGTTGATCCTGGGCCATTTATCTGTGTCTGATGCTGATCAGCTCTTGTTAATGCTCCATAATGCATTTCCCAGCCATCTCCTCCCATTTAGCTCCCCATATTTCTTTTGGATTAAACAATCAGAGAAGCTTCTTAAATTAGACGGCTTTTCAGGGGTCCCAGAGGTCCCACTTCACCCCGTTCCAATGCTCGGATACAGTAATGGATCCATCTCCAGGAGGTGCGTGTGAGACAGGGGCTCTCCCTCCGGATGGCCAGGGCAACGCCTCATGTTGCCAGTCGCCACACTCCAGCTCTCTTTCCTTAGTCCACAGCCACCACTGCCACTGCCACAAGCACACACACACCACAGTACAGCTCAGGAAGGAGCAGACAGCCTGCCACGGCTTCAACGAGTCACCAAAAAACTGGCGTCCATTCCCCCAAAGGCAGCTAACATCTTCAGTACCCTTTGTACTGCGCTGATGGAGACCCAAGACCCCGAACCTCTCATTTCGCAGAGCATCTCTGCAGCTACAGTTTATTTGGCCCTCACAGCCGTCCTTGGGGGCGGGGTCCTGGTATGAGGTCCTAAGGTGGTTACCGTGGTTAAGCTCTGGCTGTGGGAAGGCCCCTTCTCTGAGGCGAGCCTGAAACTCACCGGCAAACGTGTGGGAGGTGGTCTCTGTCTCACAGGCTCTCTAGGAGGATTTATTCACTCAGGAAACATTTAATGAGCCTTGACCGTGCACCTGGAGCTAGGATGGAAGCGGATAAAAACAACCCTTCCACCGCAGTCCCTACGCTCACCGAGAACTGTCCTGGCTGATCGCCGGTCCCAGGAGGCAAGCCGGGGGTTGGGGGGGCCTCACACAGCAGCTTCCCAAGGACCAGGCACAGAGATGGCCTTCTCTTGTCTCTTAAACAGACAAAAACTAACCACTGTACGAACATGGGGTACTCCGGCTCCTTTTGGCCTCCTCCCGCCTTCCTCAGCCGCTACGGTGGATCCTCCCAGGGTTCATTGCGTGCAGGTGATAACGCGCTGTTGGGAGGGGAGCACAGGGCATGCGCGCCTGTAATTGCGGGCACCTGGGCAGAGAAGCCCTCGCCCTGTGCACGGAGGAGCCTGCACATGTGTAAATAGGGATGCCTGGGCCAGGTGATGAAAGGGGAGAGTCCCAACAGGGGTAGGGGCGCAGTTGCTGCCTCCCTGCCTACTGGTCTGTCTGGGAGTCTGGTCCCCTGATTCAGCATTAAAGGCCTCTCGAATATACCGAAGGCTCCAAAATTCTCTTTTCATCTGCCCCAATCATCAATGGAGCTGCCTGGCTTGGGGTGGTTGCACAACACACTCTTGAAAGTCAGACAAACAGCGGTCCTGATATGGCAGTGACTATTTGGAGGGGAGCCATGGGTGGTTACTCAGTTCTAGCTCCCAAGTCCCCAGGATGCCCACTTGTCTTAAACCGGGTCTATCCTCACGATTGTATCTACCTGCCCATTCCCAGCTGTGCACATGAGTTTTTGGTCTCTGAGGCCAGAAGTCTTTTTGGTCTGGCTCTGTCTCTCCTTTAGCAGTGTCAGGCATTTCCCCAGAATTCCCAAGCTCTGAAGAGCCCCATTTAAGAGTCAATGATCTAGATCAGTCGTTCTCAAACTACGGCCCCAGTGCTCAGCACTGCTGAGCCATCAGAATCACCTGGGGCGCTTCCTAGACACTGTATGTCGAGGCTGAACAGACCAACTGAGCCACCACTCCCTGGGGTATAGGATTAGGCCCTGTTAAAACTATCCAGGTGTTTCTAATGTTATTAGTGAACTAGAACCTGCAACTGAATCACCTGGAAGTTTTGTTAAACCGTCCACTCCTGGATGTGTCTAGATCTGGGGCAGGTGCCCAAGAGTTTGCATTTCTAATAAAATTACAGGCGCTGCTGCTGCTGCTGCTGGCCCAAGGACCACACTTTGAGAACCAGTGCTTCAGTTTGCCTCTGAGAGACTATTAGTGACCACCTTGTCTCCTGTTTCAAATCTTCCTATCTCTCTCCTATAAAGAAATTTGTGATTACATTTAGGGAGCTTCACAGATCATTCCCCACCCCAAACTTTTTAATTTAATCACACTTTGGGGTGCCTTTGTCACATGAGTCATACTTGAAGGTTCTGGGGATTAAGATTTGAATCTCTTTGGTGGTCATTATTCTGCTGACCAACAGTTACCTTTTCCACTGGGTGAATGGTCCCCTGAGAAGTTGAGGGGACCTCAGAATCAAAGGCATAGGCATAGTATCCTGCCTTCCTTTGTGTTCCTCACCAGCGCAGACCCCAAGGCAACGGTTTGGGTGTGAGTCATTTATCTGGGAGGTGGTTCAGGGAAGTAGGGGAGTTTCCTGCAGTTGGGGCTCAGTTCTACTGGGAGCTCAGGAGCAGGGGTTGGGATGCACAGCTCCTGGGGGCATGCTTGCTCCCAGCAGTGTCCATGGCTGGCGGTGCCCTCTGGCATGGTCCCAGGCACTCATGGTGGAAGCTGGGGGCCTGGTGATTGCCCAGGTCTATGGCAGGGATATGACAGTCTCTGCCATAGAGACCTTAAGACGGCAGCTACGGTCCTGTTGGCTAGTCACCTGCCCCATGGCCTCTTTGGGGGCAGTTATAACTTGGCCTCTCCCTGCCAGGATCCAGGAGCTGAGGTCCACTAGCAAGGAAGCCCCACTAACACTAATAAAGCTACCTTGCTTTCAGCACTTGCTGTTGCCAGAATGCACATAGTTCCCTCCTAACGCCCACGCCAGTTTCACAAGGTAGCCATTTGCTCTCTGATTTTACTGCACAGCAGACTAACATTCAGAGCTTTGCAGTCACGTATCTGAAGTCACATGGGAGGCCTTTCTGACCCCCGATGTCACTGCTCAGGCAAGATGGTGCAATGGTCAGGAGCAGGGCCAATGGGGCATCTGCCAGGGTTTAAACCTTGTCTTTCCCTTGACTTTGGGATTCGGGGCAAGTGAAGTGCCCTCTCTGTGCTTTGTTTCCTCACCTATAAAACAAGGCTAAAAGTACGATTTGTTCATAAGCCAGCGGTTAATATTAAGTGGGTTAATTATAAACATAAAGCACTTCAAACAGTGTGGTGTATAAACTCTCTCTGTCATTATTTCCAGACCTCATAGTATCTCTATATGCCCGGAGGCCATGATTCCTCCTGATATTCATTTGCCAAGGGCAAAAGTCACCAAAGCAACCCAAGCAATTCTTTTTTTTTTTTTGCTCATCTGTACAGTGAGTCAAGGCAAGAAGAGGAGCTCAGCGTTTTTCCATTCTGCATTTGTGAATCAGTCCCTAGAGCAGGAACACGTTGCCTTCTCGTGGTGACTGCTTTTCCCAGATGACTTTTAAAAATACACCTGGCCCTAGTCCATCTTCCAGCCCCGGAGCACTTAGCTCCATTCAAGCCTGCACGTAGGTCTCCATGGCAACAACATAAGCACAAGCAAGAAGTGGCTGCTGGGGAGCTGGTGACAGCTGAAGGAGAGGCCTCCTGGCTGCTGAGGCTTTGCAGTGTCGACCAGCTGGGGTCTGAAAAAAGACAAGGGAACATGAACACAAGTGGGGTCCTCGCCTCCCGTCCCTCCCCACTCCTCCCCCCTCCGGGCCAGAGGTCGCTCACCTGGCCTTGGTGTCTTTCTGAGAAGTCTGAAGAAACCCGGGAGCTTCCCTGCTGCAGCTGGCTGTTCTTTCCCAGGACACGTGCTCCGGGAGGGGCCTTCCCGGGGTCTCAGGCCTGGCCTGGGCCTTCTCAGGGGCTCACGAAGGGGATGGGATGATGGCGGCCCTCCTACCTATAGAGACCTATGCGTCTGACTGGGACTTTCTTGCTTTACAGTGTTTGTTCAAGTGTCGGAACGTGTTCCCATATAGGACGGTCATTATTGCTGAGACTTGAACTGGGTTGTCCCCAAACAGAACTGGCTTTGCTTCTGATATCATTCCTAGTAGGGTGGGCCTGATGGCCTGCCCCGCCAAAGATTTCCACATTTTCTGTGCTCATCCACAAACTACCCTCACTAAGCACTGACTTGGTGTTCAGGGTCTAGGCAGGATGCCAAGCAAAGACAACTACTCTTTCCCCCCCTGCCTCTCTTTCTGTGAACTGCATTGGGCAAGGTAGAGAAAGTTAATGGTGGAAAGATGCATGTTCTGGTTCAGGGAGTAGCAGAACCTGCGGAAGCTGTGTGCGAGTGGGTGGCATGCTCTGTGTTTGCCCACAGAAAGTGTGGCAAGGAAGACATAGGTGGCTGCCGGCAGTTCAGGCCATGGAAATGTTTTCCCCAAAGTATCTGAGGTAAAAGTTTTTTTTTTCCCTTTTTTGTTTTGTTCCTTCAATTATCCAAGTTGACTGCCCAGCCCACACTTCCTCTGCTGTGCATCCCTGGAAGTGCAGTTGAGCGACGGGTGTAGAGCCGGATGTGTGGTGACTGGCGCCGGGGTGGTCTTGCACAGGCTGAGCTGGAAGGTGGTGTGAGATGGTTAGTCAGAGGGTTTGGCCATTTGCCTCTTTCTCGAGTTCTCCGTAGGGCATTGTGGTGCATGCTAAGGCATGGAGGTAAAATTTGGAAAACTTGAGTTATTTCTCTGGACCTGCCTCCTGGCACACGCATGCAGTGTTGCACAAGGCGTTTGCTTTCTCTGAGTCTCAGTTTCCCCAACTGTAAAATGAAGTGATGTACCATCTCTCCAAGATCCTTTCAGCCATAGACTTTGTCTGACTTTTTAGCTAACAAGTTGCTCGCTGATTTGTAAAATTAGTACCTATACAAAGAAGGGGTCTCAGCACCTGGGAATCTCTGGGTTAGAGTGAACTCTCTGTGACCCACTAGCTGAGTGATCTTGGCCAAGTGGTCTTGGCTTCATATCTTAACACCTCTGTTTCCACATCTGTGAAATGGGATAATTAAGTACCTACCTGGTTAGAGGGTGATGAAGATTAAGTGAGCTGAAAGGTACAGAACTGTGTATTGCACCTGCAACACAGCTAAGCTCTCAATGACTGATTACAACCATTATTTCAATTGCTGGTGACAGAGCTGCAATCCAGGCCACTCGTCCCCTCCTGGGATGTTACAGTTCAGTTATCAGCCCATCTGTTCATAATAAACCAGGGGATCCTTGAGTTAGTTTGTCTTGTGGGTTTCCTCGATGAATAGAGTAGTCAAGTATATGGTAGGAAGTGCAATGAGTATTGGTCATTGGACTGATGGGAAGTAGATCAGTGGCTGGAGAGATTTGCTCATGGGGCTGAACAGTCCAGTGTCAGGATGCAGAGTCTGTATTTAAAGGCTGGACTGAACAGGGACAGGAATAAAGGACTGGACTCAGAAGCCCAGCTCCCTAGGACCTTGAATGTCAGAGCCTTGGTGTCCTGACCTGGAAAAGGACGTGTAATCAAAGGTAAGTTGAGGGCCATGGTGAGGATTAAATGAAAAAGCATGGGATCGTGTGGCTCTGAGTAGGAGTGTGTACTCTGGAGTTGCGCCTTCAGGGGTGACAGTGGGCTCTCAAGACCTCAGAAACACAGACTCATACCTGAAGACGTAGCACCCTGAGTTCTCAGCAAAAAGGCTGCTGACAAAGCCCACTCACAGGAGGCCTTTCCTGAGGCTGTGAGGCAAAAACTTCTCACCTCCCAGGCAGGGCGAGCTTATGAGGGCCCCCCAAGAGCACTGCAATCCTGAGTGTCCACCCTCTGGAAACTGCACCCTGTGCGGAGCCAGCCTGTATGCAGCTCCCTGGATGCGTTTCAGCCGTGTTGGGCGGGGCCTCTGTCCCCCTGACCTACCTCAGGGGGAATGACCATCTCCCCGCCGTACACTGGACGCTGGGCCTGCCAGTGTGCTCTTCCTGGGCAAGAAGAAGATCATCCAGTGTGAGAACGTCAGGAGGAACGCCAGTAAGCACGTGACGGCTGACTGCAAAGGATGCTCACATTTCTGGCCATGCGCATCAGCTGCCTCCTGGCTCTTTTTTTTCCAGTTCAGGACAATAAATTGTATTTGAATTGGTGCAAATCCTCTCTATTATTATTGTTATTACTACTGTGACTATCATTGGTAACAAGTTGAAATCTCTAATTATGACGGAGATACATAGCTATTGATGCACTTCCCGTCAGTCACATGACCAATACTTATTGCACTCCTTACCACATACCTGACAATTCCCCTCATCAAGATCATTAAGACAAACCAACTCGTGCCTCCCTAGTGGCGCAGTGGGTTAAGCAACGCACTATGAAGCAAACCGCAGCCACTGAAGCATGAGTTCGATCCCTGCTGCTGGCCAGGGAGGGGACCCACATGGAGCGGCAGACCTCTCCTGCTGTGCCTTCAGCAGTGTGTTTCAGTCAGTCTCCCTGTTCTGCTCCCCACTCTGTCTCTGGTGAATCCTCCCGCCTCCCTGGGCTCTGG
Organism: Galemys pyrenaicus; assembly: GCA_019455555.1. Taxonomy (NCBI): domain Eukaryota; kingdom Metazoa; phylum Chordata; class Mammalia; order Eulipotyphla; family Talpidae; genus Galemys; species Galemys pyrenaicus. The sequence goes on along the minus strand of JAGFMF010011681.1, from coordinate 2,366,025 downwards.
CCTGTACTCCAGCTCTTGTGTGCATAAATAAGTAAATCTTTAAAAACAAGACAAACCAACTCAAGGAACCCAGTTTGTCTGTGATAGTAAACTAATACAAATGAGGGGTGCAGCGGGTCACCTGGGGGTCCTCAGGCATAGGAATAGTTGGAGTTAACATGAGAACAGAGCAATTGAAACAAGGGGGTGACAGGTCTGAGTATAAGTTACGATGTGGCCATTTACCTGCGTGCTTACGTGAGTCCCTATTTTTCAGATGGAGAAAATACTAACAACTTTGCAGGCTGTTGCCGGCTGGTGCACAGCACGTAGTAGTGCTCAGGTATGTTGTTGAGCAATGGTAGAGGTTGGCAGGCTCCATCAAGGTAGACTAAAGAATGTTTTTACTTTCTGTTTTATTTTTTTAATTAAAATATTTTAAAATTTACATATACTTGCCATCAATTGTAATCCCCATGTATTCCCCATCACCATCTCACCAGTGCACCATCACCTCAGTCCCCTGTGCTCCCTTCTGCCCTCAACCCTCCCCCTCTACTTTCTGTTTTAGATGGCAGGGAAATGTCTTCTGGCAAACAAGCAAGCAAGCTTACATCTTCTACCAGAATAAATCACAAACTAATTAAGATTTAAATACAAAATATGAAATGATAAAACTATTAGAAGGAAACCTTAGAGAGATTTTTTTTTTCCTTTTGGTAAGTTCAGAGTGAGGGAAAAACCCAGAAACCTTCCCCAAAAAAGTTCTCTACAGCACCTTTTACTACATAAAAAGAAAAAAAATTGTGGGAGACCAAATAATCAAAAACAAGGTCCAAACACCAAAACGAAGTGAGGAAATATGTTCAAATCATATAAAAAAGTGCTACTTTCCTTAGTTATAACCAGAACTTATAAGAGAAGACTAGCAACCCAAAGAGAAAAGTATAAATGGCTCTGAAACAAGACAGACACCTCCCTCTGCTCTGAGAGGGATGTTAGCTGACGGAGAGTTTGTGGAGATCAGTTAGCATAGGTACCAATTACAAACACACTGGGACCCAGCATTCTGCCGGAGGAATGCATCCAATGGACGCAATCCCTGAAATGCATGCTAGGCGAACAGCTAGGGGGCAAGGCGAACAACTTAGGGTTCTTCCACATTACGGAGTTTTTACTCCTATGTAGTTACACAGAATAATCTCTTAGAAATACAGTGAAGAAATCAAGAAGCAGGTCCATAGATTACAGTTACATATTCAAGTAAGTCTTCGAGAAGGAGAGAAAAATATCACACCTACCTGCTAGCTTGTAGATGCAAAAAATATTCCTGGAAGTGTCACTAGAAACTGAAATAACTCATAAAGAATAAGAAATTGGAGCTGGGACAGAGGTTGGAGAGTTTTCATGTACACTCATTTGTAATTTTGGAATCTTGACTCACAGGAATGTGACAGCTATTCTAAACAAGAAAAACAAAATACCATAGAGGCATATAAAACAGCATCTCTTATCTGGAGCTCCGGGTGGGATTTTCCTGTCTCGAAAAGTCTGTTTGACCCAAAGCAGTAATGGGAATTGAGATGCCAGAATTTCTAGGATGGTAGAGCCTCACAACCCAGTCGAGGTGCTGTAAAAAGCCTAGGGTTTACCTTGCCGATTTGTTCAATTGACAAACTCTATTATTGCTCAACTGCATTCAAAGGGGTCAGCCCAAGGTCTCCCACTTTCTGGAATCCAGGGATTTGAGTGACTCATTGGAACCAATGGGTAGAAATGTCCACCTGTGCCAGTGGGCAGCCAGGGGGCTCCCGGGACCCTGCTTCCCTCCTCCCACCTGCCAGGGGCCCTCAGACAGCAAATACTGGAGGGAGTGGGGGTGGGGCAGAGCTTTAGGGAAAGGGTTATGTGAGCTGTGTGGATTTGAATCACAAGTGTCTGGAGAGCTAAAATGTCACCATGGAAAAATGAAGGCGTGGAAACACAGGGTCTTTCCACTCCGCCCTTGTCAGCAGGTGCGAGGAATGCCCCACCACCGCTCAGCTCAGCTTTGCAGCTGGAGCGTTTGTCTCCGACCTAGGGCCAGATCTCCCAAGTAACTCCACAAACTTGGCCTCCCCTGTGGGGCTAGCTGAAGGCCTCAGGGCACTGGCTGATTGATGCTCGCTGTGGTAATTGAATTCAGAGCCAAGGCGCAGCCAGCTTTGAGGCTTCTCGGTGCCTAATGACATTGTCTCCTTCTTCCCTCTGTTCACCACATGCCATTTGGTCAAATTAGAAGTTGAACTCCAAAAAGCAGATGCCTTCCTTTAGATAAGGTCCAAACAAATTCCCTTGGGGGAAAGAAAGAGGGATGCGTTTGTCTTCCTGAATCTATGCATGAAGGAGCCACTTTTGATAAATGACTTTTATAAAATAATAACAAATATGAGATGACTTTCATCCTTGTAGCTAGAGTGCCCTACCCTTAATCCTAATCCTGGGGGAGGTGTCTTCTGGGTCTCTGTGGCCTAGCTGAAATTTTTTAATTTCATTTTTGTATTATGAAAAATCTCAAATATTAAAAAAGAACTGGAAAGAATTTTCCTGGGAACATCAATATATGCAATGTTATGGGGCTGAATGGTGTCCCCCTAGAATTCATTTGTTGAAGCCCTAACTCCCTCATACATCAAAATGTGAGTGTATTTGGAGATAACACAGTGTCCAAATAGACTTTTTTTTTAAAAGATTTATTTATTTATGCATACAAAAACTGGGGTGCAGGCCAGAGGTGTGGGAGGTAAGAGGATTCACCAGAGACAGAGTGGAGAGCAGAACAGGCAGAGTGACTGAAATACACAGCTGAGGGGAGCAGCGGGTGGGACAGGACACAGAAGAGGTCCACTGCACCCTGTGAGTCAGCTCCCTGGCTGGGGATCGAAGTGGCACCGCAGTAGCTGTGGACAGCTTCATAGTGCTGTGACTTAACCCCTTCGCCGCCAGGGAGGCCCCAGATATACTTCTTTAATAAGTTAAAGAAGTGATTAAGTTAAAGTAAGGCAATCCAATCTGATGGGTGCCCTTATAAGAAGAAGGGACTGGGACACAGAGAAACACGGGATGGTGCAGAGAGGACACAGGGAGAAGGTGTTCATCTGCAAGCCTCAGTGAGACCGCAGAACAAAGCGCCTTCCTGACACCTGTATTTTGCACATCCCAGAACTGTTTAGAGTAAGTGCCTATTGTGTAAGTCTTCCAGCCTGGGCTCCTTGTTACAGCAGCCCCAGCCGACTAAGACACCATCGCACAGATTCTGCAGTCGTTACAGTTTTGCTCTGTTCTCGCTATCCTCTATCCATTTATCCTTCCTTATTTGGTGGATTTCCAGTGAGTTGCAGATCTTGTGCCCACTTTAGAGGAAAGACTATTTAACGGAGGAGATACGTGTACTTGTAACTGCAGGATGTTAGGAAACATGACTAAACCCTCTCTGTGCCAGGGTGGCCAGGGAGGCAACTAGGATTGTCTACTTGTGTGAATTTACAAACCAGGAAACTGGGCCCAGAGATGAGTAATTGTGAGGTGTGATTAGAATGGCATGGAATGGGGTGTTGGCACACTCCTCCAGCCTCTTCCCAACCCTCCCACCTGCTGGCTGAGCCGACACCTGCCACGTGTTCTGAGAGTCCCTGCTCGTTCCCTTTGGCTGGTGGCAGGGGAGTGAGGTACCCTCTTTGCACTGGTAGCCGAATCTTCAGGAGTCTCCAGGGCCAGACAGTTGGATTCAATCATGGGCTGTGCCTTCGGCCGTGCATGACCTCTGGCATGCCCCTAAATCTCTGCGTCTTGTCTGAAAATGAGGATGGTCATGCTGATGCACCCCTTGCGGGTTTGCTGGGAGGTCAAAGGAGGCTCTGGGACACATACAGTATCCTACGGGAGGCCCCTCTCCTCCATACTGTCTGCTGTGACTTCATCTAATCAGCATCAGCTTTTGCTCACCTAACTGCCCAACGTCCCTGGTTTGGGGTGTTTGCCTCCTCCACGCAGGCATTCAGGGATCCAGGCTTTTTCCGTCTGCTGCTCCCCCATGCCCCAGCAGAACCTTTGCCCCAGGCACTCCCACTGTAGGGTCTCCAGGTGCAGCAGCTTTTCACAAACGGCTGACTGGTAGCCGGGGAGCACATCTTTGCGGGAGTACCACCAGCCCTCTCTGCACGGCTCCCCTCTGAGGCGGTCCTGTGATGTGACCTCAGTGGCTAGGAGTTAGGAGTATTGAGAATCAACCAGCCAGGAAGGGCCAGGTCAGAGGGAACCCTCGCTGTTCCCCAAGAAGGGTGAGAACAGCGGGGCGCCTGGTGGTCAGGCCAGGGCTCACAGGACTGTGTCTCCTGGTGAACCCTGGACTCTCTTTGTGAGGGTCCAGAGCACTAGCTCTGGGCCCGGACCAAGTGACTTGGCTTCCGCAGTCTTCTCCCTCCCCACGATGCTAGAGTCGTGCCACCAGGGCTGAAAGCAATGATGCGTGGAAGCCAAGCCCAACGTTGTTCCTGCTTTACGATGAAGATTTTGTTTCAAAAGGGACAATAGTGAGGATGTCCAGCTGTGCCACTCATTCCCCTCATCTCAGGAGGACAAAGGTAGTGGCACAACCCCCATTTCTGAGTGCTTCTTTTTTTTTTTTTAAGATTTATTTATTTATGCATACAAGAGCTGGGGTTCAGGCCAGAGTTGCAAGAGGTGAGAGGAGTCACCAGAGTCAGAGTGGGGAGCAGAACAGGCAGATGGACTGAAACACACTGCTGAGGGGAGCAGCGGGCGAGGCAGGAGAGGTCTGCTGTGCCATGTGGGTCCCTTCCCTGGCCGGGGATCGAACCGGCGCTGCTGTGCCGCGGATGCTTCACAGTGTGGCGCTCAACCCGCTGCGCCACCAGGGAGGCCCTCTGAGTGCTTCTTATTCGCGTGTTCCGGGGACTCTATACTGATCAGTTCAGATTAGCAGGTGAGATGAAACCTCTTTACCCTCCAGCGTCTAGCTCATGCGTTGGTTCGTGTCTAGACTCCGGTGGCAGAGTGAGGACTTGTGAGTGTTCAGTAAATGTCTGTGGGCTGAAGCAGAATCCATTATGGGCTCCCGGATGGAGCAAAATTGGATGGAGAGGCCGTGTGAAAGGAGCGCTCTCCTCACGCTGTCGGAATGGTACGGACGACCGCTCACGACATCGCAGTGGGTGCCAAGACTGTCACCAGCAGAGAGAGCTGGGGTTCGACTCCAAATGCAACAGGGACAATGGGGGCTTACAGCCAAGGAGCAGATGGAGAGGCTGGGGGGAGACCACCACAAAGATGAGCGGTGGGGGAGGGGTTCTTGCCAAGTCCACTTCAAGCATTCTTATTGAAGGTAGGCCAGGGTGGTGAGATACTGGGGGGAGGGGTCCCCAGAAGGGGGTGAAGAATTTGACCAGATATTGAGAGTGATCCCATAAGGGTGGGAGCTGATTTTGCATGGTTCTTGCTGAAGCTGGACTCTGTAAGGACGGACGTGGAAGACCCACGTGCAGTCAAGGAGAGAGGCTTTGTCAGTGGGGAGACAGACCTGCATCTCCAGCCTTCTTGAGCTGCCCAGGTTTTGGGATGTGACGGCAGACTCGAGGTGCCGTGGGGCAGGTGGGACCGGAGACTCTGCCCTTGAACCTGCAGGTGTTTTTGCCTCACTCTGGGAACTCTGGGCTCTCAGGGGGGTCTCTCCCTCTCTGTGTACATCAAGGGTGGGAGATACAGCAGTGGGGGGAGATACAAAGCAGACGCCACTTTGGCCGGGACCTCAGGGAGCAGGTCTGCGTGTGGCAGCAGAGGGGACCCGAGCTTCTGGAATAGCGCCCAGGCAGGCCATATTCCAGAAGTTGTCTTCTGGCCTGGTTGATAAATCCCAGAGCTGCAATTAAGACATAATACTGTGAATACAACACCTTTTGACAGCTGCAGGAAGGCCCTGGAAACTTTTATTATAAATTAGATTTTGTGGGCAGCTTGGCTGAGAGCTGGTGCCTGGGTCGTGGAGCCTGAGGTACTCGGCAGGCCAGCCACTTCCAGAGCAAGGACTCCTGCCCACGGAGAGAAAGACACAGACCCTCCATCACTGCCCAGGACCACTGGGGTCTCAGAGTCATGGGCCTGGTAGGAGCCAGGGCTGAGAAGGGTTCCAAGCTCCATCCCATCCAACGATCCCATTTTACATTTGGGAAAACGAAGGGCCAGAGGGAAAGTGACTTGTCCAGGTCCTACAGCAAGTTACTGCCCATGCCAGGGCTGGAGACCAGGCTGGCTGACTTGGCTGAAGGGTAGTTACAACTAGTTGAGATTTCATCCTGGTATTTGACTTGAGGAAATTCAAGTGATTGTGCTTAAGGGAGATAGAGTGTGAGACAAGATTAAAGATAATGAGACAGAAAAGAGAGTAACAGCAGGAGAGAAGCACAGGAAAGAAACAGACACATTCGTGAACTCAAATTATCAGGTTCTAAACAGAGATTCAAACGCTTGCAGAGACAGAAAGAAGGCCAGTTTGAAAGGAAACCTGCATGCCTACGCTTAGTGCAGCACTATCTACAACAGCTAAGATATGGAAGCAACCCAAATGCCCCACAACATATGACTGTGTCAAGAAGGTGTGATATATATACACAATGGAATACTACTCAGCTATCAAAAAAGATCAGTGCATGTCATTTGCAACAACATGGATGAAGATGGAAGGAATTATGCTGAGCAAAATAAGTCAGAAGGAAAAAAGGAACTATCAGATGGCATCACTTATAGGTAGAACATAGAGAAATTGAATCAGGAAAAAGACAAACATTTGCAGAGTTGGACAGGAGTCCAGCTGCGATCATCTAGGCCTGTCACCTTCATTTTTACAATAATGAAACAAAGTACAGATAAGTATACACAGTTTATGTGTATAAACCTTTTTAAGAGGAAATTTGTGCTGGCCATCCCTGGTGGTGCAGTGGGTTAAGCAACGGACTATGAAGCAAACCATAGCCACTGCAGCACGAGTTCGATCCCTGCCCCCAGCTGGGGAGGTGACCCACATGGCCCAGGCAGACCTCTCCTGCCTCCCCGCTGCTCCCCTCAGCAGTGTATTTCAGTCGAACTGCTTGTTCTGTTCTCTGCTCTATCTGGTGGATTCTCTCATCCCCTGCAACTCTGGCCTGTACCCCAGTGCTTGTATGCATAAATAAATAAATCTTTAAAAAAAAAAAGAGGAAATTAGTGCTAAATAGTGGTAATATTTAGGAGAACCTTAGTGCTAAATAGTGGTTTTATATATATATATAGTTGTTAGATATGTATTAATAATAACGATAATATTATTTAGCTAAATAGTGGTTTAAAAAAATGAATGCACTTGGGGCTAAAAGAAGCAAAACCCTCCATTTCCAAGAGTTTTTGAAATGAGATTTGAAAAATGAAGAGCTGCAGAAATAGGGAAATCTAAGAAAGGATGATACAGATATTTCTGCAGCTGTCTGGGATTCAGGACTGATTGCTCCATGCCCTCGGTGCTGCTTTCTAAAAGAATCTGCTCTTCTGAGAACAGAGGGAACTGTCCCAAGGAAGGAACACAGCCAACCCCTTTCCTCTCTCACGCTTCCCATCTTAGTAACAGCAAATTTTCTCTGCTTTCAAAGCATAGTGCAAATGCCACCTCCAGGAAGCTTTCCCTGATTTCTCGTTTGTACCCTCCCCCCACAACACACACACACTGGTAACCATCATTTCCTCCTGTAAATCCCTCCAGACACCCCAGCCCCATGTTAGCCAGAACTCCAGCACAAGTTTGCCTGACCTCAGGACCTGTACTCTTTCCAAAACCCTGGATGTCCCATCCCAAGGACAGGAGCTGTGTTACCGTGTCTTGCACACACTGGTATCCCATGTGTATTTCTGGATGAATGAAAAGTGAATAAATGACTACAGTAAGGGGCCTGTCTCTTGAAGGCTACACCTCAGGGCTCAGCAGGTCCATCCAGCCTCCTGGGTCTGCACCCCACCTCCCTTGTTCCTGGGGTCTGGTCTTTGGCTGCTTTCCTCTACTGTGGGGAGCTGTGTTGCAGGAGAGACCAGGTGAGCCACAGAGCCTAAAATGTTTACTATCTGGACCTTTCCAGAAAAAATTTGCTGACTCCTGCTATAGCGTAAGGTCTTTTTGAAGCTGGCTAAAACCACAGTGCCTATTGCTAAGTGTGACAAACCTGAAAACCTTGTCTTTTATCGCATAGAATGCTACGCGTGTGGGCACGTGCCTGTGCATTAGGTGGCCTGTGAAGCATCAGACAGATTTCTGTATGTATCTGGCATATACCATTTTGTCATCTTCTAAGCAGGCCCCACTGGCTCTGTGGAAATACTTAGCTAGATATAGACAGATATATATATTTTATTAAGTTTGACTTTGTTGGCTGCCCCTTGGCACACGCTTGGCAGGAGCCGAGACCCCTGGCAGCTGAGACCTTCCCCGAGGCAGAGCAGGCAGACTCCCTGAGGACCATCGCAGTGGGGGCTGACTTTGAGGCTTGCCAGAGCAGTATCGACAGGGCAGTTTTTGAGCCGAATGAAAAGCAGCCTGTTGGACAGACCACACTCCATTTCCTCCCGGCTTGCAGGGGCGCTCTGTGTTGCTGGCTCCGACCTCACCTCCGCCCCAGGGCTGAGGACTCCATTCCCCGCCCCCCAAGCCGCCCCAGTGCAGCCTCCTGCGAGCCCCGGGCAGGGCTGCCTCCCCAGCCCAGCTCCTGAGCACAGCACTGGCCTCCAGCGGACCCTGGCATCTGAGGCAGAAGCAACGCGGAAGCCGGGATTGGCCGGCTCCCACCTCAAGTGCCCAGCAGGCCGGCGCTGGGAGCCTCAGGGGCGTGACGAAGCTCAGCCTGTCTCCAGCATGTGTTCCCGGGCCAGTCCGCCTTGGGCCCTAGCCACCATGACCGGCCCATCCCTCAGCCTCACTCATCTGCTCTCCATTTCAGGACTCCTCTGTTACTCGGTTTGCTGCTTGGGTGAGTTCGTGGGCGCGCCGGTGTGTGTGTGTGTGTATTAAGTTGGAGAAATGACTCTTGGGAAGGAGATTTGTTCTGGTAGCTTTGAGCAGACTTTAAATCTTAAACTTCTCAGTCAATGTTGGGGTTGCAACATAAAGGGGGTTCGCTGGTGGAACTGGTGAGGACCCGGGCAGGCACACTCAGGCCTGTGTGCACGCATGTGATCCTCTCTTGTGCCTTGATTTCGGGGTGGCAGGCTGGCAGCTGCTGTGCCTTGGCTCTGCAGCAACAGCATGTTCTGGGGTCTGGGGTTGCCCCTGTACCGGCTGGCTCCCCATCACCATCCAGGCGGGCTGGCTGGGGCTGTGCAGCTCGCCACCCCAGGGCAACAGCCACCAAAGTGGCAAATAGTTTTCTTTGCAGGCTGTGTCCTCCCCTGGCCCCTGTGCCAACTCAGAGGCAAAATGCAAATTCTTAAGATGGTCTTCTAGAGAAGGTCAAATACCTTCAATGTCTAGAGTCAGATTTGTGAAGCGTGTGAGGCAGATGTGCAGGTCTGCAGGGGAGTTGTAGGATGCAGCCTTTCCTGGAGGAGGTGAATCTGGGAGCACCGAGCTTGAGGCCAGCTGCAGCCAGGCCGTGGGAGCGTGTCACCGTGGCTGAGCCACCAGGATGCTCAGCGATGCCGGGGGCCTCTCCGCTCCTCATCTGGTGCAGGTTCCAGGGGCAGGGGGAGGCCCAAGATCAGGAGGAAGCAGAGGGGTTTTGAGCAACCATCACCTGTACAGCACGGTAGCATGCAGCTGCACTCAAACCTTCCCAGCCTCCAGAGGCGGCAGGCTGCAGTCACTTTTTTCCTTCGGTGGCTTCTAACAGCAGACTTGCTGGATCTGGGCAGGAGGCTCCTTGACGCAAAAGCAGGAGGCAGCAGAGGAAAAGACTGCCACTCCTGCTCCTACCGACAGAGGGGCCGACCTGGTAGGTGGGAAATGCTGATGCTCCCCATGTTGCGTCTGGGGTCAGGTGCCTAAAAGGACTTTGGAGATGGCTGGGGTCAAACTTGTGGTACCGGTGAGGAATGAGACACATGGTCATTCGCACGCAGCCCCCCACGCTGACCCAAGTCCCTATATTCCTAAGAGTGGGTTGGAGTGACTCCCTTTCCAAAGATGTGCCCACAGAGTCAAGGGGTGTTGAGTCCGAAGGGCAAAACCAGCATGAAAACAGCAAAACAACCAAACAGCAACAACAACAAATAAAACCCCCTATAAACCTAAGCAATTGCCAAAAGCCTGATTCTGACTCTGCTTTGTCCCCCGCCATGTGGCTGAGCGGTGGCCATGTACAATGTGACTTTGGTGTCGCTAAGCCAGGACAAGCAGTCCTGGAGTCCCCGATAGCCACCTGGGGCCGAGCCACGTGGCACATCCGGGGTTTTGTGCACACACACTCACACGCTGGGGCATGCAGTTGTTTCCATTACAGCAGAGCCTCCTGGGGTTTTCCAGCTGGACCCGGGGTTGGCCACCACTCCCCCAGAGGCAGCATAGTCCAGAGACCCACAGGCCATGCAGATGACACCAAAATAGACATGCGAAGTCCTGGCTTAGCTGACTGAGAGGGAGGAGGGGAGAGAGCTGTTCCCAAACACATCCACCTGATGGAAATATCCTGAACTGGAATGAGCTGTAAATAAACTAGACCATGCTAAAAACAAACATCTCCAGGGAGGGGCTGAGTGTGGAAATAGATGGTCTTCACCTGCTGAAGATGAAGCAGGTCACAGGAAAGGCAGAGGAGGGGCAGGGACGGGTGCACCACGCAGATGCCCCAGCAGGAAAAGCAACCAACGATTTCTATTCACTGGAGAGGTGTCCAGGAAGACACGCGAGAAATGATGGCTTTAAACAACCCGGCGTCTTTCGGCAATGAAAGACCAGGCTTTGGGGGTGAACACTGGAGGCCATATACGAACTGGAAAAATAAATAGAAAGAAATAAAAATTAGCCATGTGAACATGGTAGCCCCCCAGGTGCTGGGAGAAGCTCTTGGAAAACCTCAGCCTCCGACCTTAGCTGTCTATTGGTGTAGTGGCAGGAAAGGAGCACACTGGGCAGGTTCGGGATGGTTCTGAGCGGACGGGTCAAGGAAGGAGAGTCTTGGAGCCCTCGGTGACTTTTCATGCTTTTATTAGTAGAGTTGGCCAGGTACATGGCAGGCAGGGTGCCGGGGGGCGGGGAGGCTGGCAGGCCTCCCAGCCCCCGGCGCATCTCACCCTCTCGGCTGCTTTGCTGCTCTCACTGCGGCTCGTTGGTGCTCTTGGTCCTGGCGTCCTCATGACGCCGCCCACTTAAGCCCGTGTCCAACTCAGGTGCGCCCACTTGCGCATGCGCACCCTGGAATGCTCGCAGCACCGCAGGTGTCCATCATCAGTGGTGGGAGGATGGAAAGACCTGATTTCTCTAACCCTACAGTTGAACAAAAGGGAGGCAGGGGAGAAATTGTAGCTGGGCCTTGGGGAGGGGGCTGGAGTGTCTGTGTGTGTGGCCAGCCTTCGTAACGTACCCAGGGCCCAGTAGAAGCCTGGCCACTCCTCACTTAAGTTCTAGGAAAGAAACTTGGAGAAATGTGAAGAGGAGCGCCATCAGCATCAGTGTCAAGTTTTATAACAACAGTTGGAGTATTTTCCCACTGAGACGCAGCCCCTAATAGTTGGAGCTGCCACCCACAGCCAGACCACATGGTCGTAAACAATTTCGTAGAACATCAGACAAGGCCACTCTGACGGCAAGAACTCAAGACAAGAACAAGGTCACCTGGGCACCATGTCAGACACAAACAAAACAGACCATCATCAGTAACAGAAATGACCAAAGGTCCCACTTTCCTGCTGTTTTCGGTGACCACAGCCTGTCATAGCTTCGGCTATGGTTCAGGTTTTCTCTTCTAGATAGGAGTTAGGATGCTCGATGGAAGAATAGCCCATGCTTCCTGCCAGCACACAAAACCAGACTTTATTTTCTCACAGTCTCCCTAACATCTCGAAAAACCCCAATCCTGGAACAAATCCTCTCCAGCACCCATTTCCCAACAGGCCCTCAGCCTTCCTGGTGCAATGGGTGGTAGAGCCAACTCAGGTTAGCTACAAGGGCGCTCCTGTTGGTCTTTGGTTGGGGCCATGAACACTCTTCTCTCACGCCATTGTTATGGGAGTCTCTTGCCTTCCTCTTAGCTCCCGACCTCTATCTCCACCAGTGAGCAGTCCCGTTGTGGACAACAAAAGGCAGGACTAGAGCTGGCTTCAAATCGTGGCTCTGTCACTTGCTCTATGACCACGGGCAAGTTGCTTCTCCTCTTTGTCTCAGTGAACTGGTCTGTAAAGTGGGAATAAGAAGAATTACAACAGTATTACTTAGCCCTCAAAGTTGCTATGAGAATTGGGTGAATATATATGTGTTAAGCATTTAAATGGTACCTGGCATGTGGTGGTAGTTTGTCAATATCAATATACTTTGTTAATATTATTATTCATTCAACAAACATTAAAGGACTATCTAGTGTATGTCAGGCAGTGTGCTCTGGGGATAAAAACTAGTTCTCATCCTCCCAGAAAGCACAATTTAATCAAGGAGATGCATGGAAATAGTTTGTCCCCATAAATGAGAGCTGACATAGGGTAAAACTAGAAAAAACAGGACCGCTCAACTTTGGCCTGGGAAGTCAAGGAAAGCTTCCTGGTAGAGGGGGCATCTGACATTTTTTTGATAAACAAGTAAGACTATCCAAGACTGGCTGAGTGTGGGAGGGCTGAGTGAGACTGCCAAAGGACCTTGGCAGTCACTAAGCTCCACAGGCTTACGGGTACTGTTCTGTGCCCCTTCCCTCACAAGATCTGACCCAGTACCAGGCAAAGCATATGCTCAAATGGACAAATAATCTAACACGAAACACTGGCAGCTTTCCCCACAAACTAGTGGGGACTTCTCCATCTCATACTCTGACCACTGTTGCCCTAGGACCCTGCAACATCAAAATCACCCTTGATTCTTCCTCCTTTCATGGTGATAGCACACTGCCCCTCCTAGTACCCCCCCCCCCCCAGTAATGTTTGCATCAGTCCCTTCCTTTCTGTCCTCACTGCTTCCAGTCAGACCCTGACAGGCCACCCAATAGCCCACCTGCTGCCTGCCCCCAAGTCCTTCAGCTCACCTTGTCCCCACTTCCCTACATAGACTGTTCCAGTAACATCCTTTGCTAGCACCTTCTATGGCTCTCTGATACCTTTTTATGAAAGCTCAGCCCTGTTGTGGGGCATCCAAATTGCCCAGTCTAGCCCCAAACTAGCTTTTCTTTAACCCCCTCCCCCAATTCTTTCAGAAGCCTCCTTTCCCATTAGATTTTCCACCTTGAACCTTCTGGTTCTGTGCTGTATTTAAGGTACTTGGAGTGCATGACTGCTATTGCCCAGAAAAGCTTCTCCCAGAGTCCCGCTTAGGCAGCAGCAGCAGCCCCCAGACCCTGCCAAACACCAGCTTGAGACTGGGCGGGCAACCTCTACAAGACCATCCCAGTGAGGAGAACATGGCTGGAGAGATGGCAGTCATTCAGAGTCCAGTCATGGATATGTGAAATAAGAGCCCAACACAAGAGAGAAATTCCGGTCAAAAAAAGCAGATGTTGGAGGTGAAGAGCAAAGGCAAGCCACATCCAAGAAATCGACCTCGTAATGGCCCCAGGTTCCAACCATTTTATTCAGCGAAGGCAGGGGGCGCTCTGTCAGGTATAAAATGGGAGATACGCTCACATTCGATAGGCTAGAAGAGAAACACGAAGTGCAGGGTGACAACTGGGCCATCCTGAGCACCGTGGGCATGAAGGGGACCCTAGCACCGACCCACACCCCCCCCCCCCCACTAATGAGCAAAGTCTTCTCTGAACNCCACCCCCCCCCCCCCCCACTAATGAGCAAAGTCTTCTCTGAACAGCCCTTCCCGGCCTGGATCAGAAGAAGCGGGGCGGCCACAAAGCCTGCTGCCTGCTGACGCCCCCTCCGCCCCCGCTGTTCCCGCCACCGTTCTTCAGAGCAGGCCGAAGTCCGGTGAGTACGTGAGGGGAGAGCCACGGGACGCCTCAGGGCCCACCCCACAACCCCACCCCACCGACCCGCCTCTCCAAGCCGGTTAGCACCAGAATCGTTTCTGAGGGAATCAGCGCTTGTTTGCTCTGGCACAGCAGTCTGAGCCCTGGAGCCGACATTTTGCAGTTGCGAGTGTGTGTCCGTTGTCCTACTGGCTTAAATTAAGTGCTGGAGGAAACTGGATTTGGCCAAGTGTCCCATCTTCCTGAGAACAATGAGGTGAATTTATAGCTTTCTGGGCTGCCATCTTTATAGCATTCCCAAATCTTTATAGCATTCCCTTCCACAGCTGGGATCTGGGGTAGACAGTTTACAGCGTGGTGAGGAGGGTGTTCTTGTGTGACTGAGGTATGAGAGGGAACAGCATCTGGGAAGACAGGAAAAAAGCAGGATTTGGGAGGCTGACCTACAAGACACCAGGTAGGGTATTGTGGGAACTTGGGATTCTCAGAGCTTTCCAGAAACTCTTAGAGCTATGCTGTTCAGTGTACAACAGCCACTGGCCAGAGGTAACTGGCTGTTGAGCATGTTAGTGTGGTTAGCTTGAGCTGAGACGTGCTCTGTGTATAAAACACACCTGAATTTTGAAGACTTAGATAAGGAAAAGGTTGTAAGTTATCTCATTAGTGATTTCTACGTTGAATATATGTTGAATGATATGATATTGGGTAAAATAAAATATTCGTTCAAATTAATTTCACTTCTTTCCCTTTCCTTTTTTTTTTTTTTTTTAAAGATTTATTTATTTTTTATGCATACAAGCACTGGGGGTACAGGTCAGAGGTGGCGGGTGAGAGGATTCACCACAGAGAGCGGGGAGCAGAACAGGCAGATCAACGGAAGTACACTGCTGAGGGGAGCAGTGGGCACAGCAGGAGAGGTCTGCCGNGCCATGTGGGTCCCCTCCCAGGCCGGCAGCAGGGATCGAACTCGTGCTGCAGTGCGTTGCTTTGCTTCATAGTGCGTTGCTTAACCCACTGTGCCACCAGGAGGCCCTCCCTTTCCCTTTTTAATGTGGCTACCAGAACATTTAAAACTTCATGTATAGCTTATGTTGTTGGTTTGCTTCTTTCATTTCTATTAGCAATACTGTTTAGACACTGGAGAAAAGACCAACCCCCACCCCCAAAAGGAGTTTCCTAACTTCATCCAAAGAGGCCTCTTTATCTCTGTAACCCATTCAAGTCATGTCGAGAGCAGAGGAGAGAACAGAACGTAGACTCTTCTTGGGACGCCTGGAGGTGTCAGGGATCCCCAATCTCGGCAGCTGGATTGTGGGGGCAGGGTGGTGACTCTCCTTCTTTCCCCCAAGTCCAGCCTCTAACCTGGTGTTGCCTTGCATCGAAGCTTCTCTCCCCAGACATGAAGAATCTCATCCTAGAACTCAAGAGCCCACAACCCCCGTGCGTGCAAGGATCGCTTGGCTCCCCTGAACCTCCTGGCCCCCAGGTTGGTACTTCCCACCAGACCCTTCTGCTGAATTCCCACCAGAGCAGGGAAGCCCACCGGGCAGCCTCTCACGGGGTCTTCCATTTAACATGAAGTGGGTGCTTTTCCATCTCTAGCCCCCCCTGGTTCTTTACACCCTGAATTCTGGCTTCCCTGTCTTGATTTCCTCATCTAGACAGTGCTGTATGGGATTTGGGCAGGGGGTTCCTAAATGAGGTGTGCATTGATAGGTCTGGTTTATTATTATAGGTACCCTATATGTGACCGCCGACCCCACCAGTGAAACTAGAGCGTCTGTATTAATGCAGGAAAGTGGAGGCACAGAGGAACCTGTTACTCTGTGCCCATGTGGCCCCAGATGCTGCTACCAAGCGGCCCCCACCCTTTCCCATCAGAGCTAAAGGGAAGAATAAAGAAAAGGCAGAATGCGACAGAAAGGATTTTCTATGCGAACCAGTGTGTCTCAGACTCCGGCCTCCTCAGGCCTGCCCAGGGAAGAAGGGCCATCAAAGACTTGGCCTGCAGTTTGCTCACCACAGTCGTGTGTGTGTGTGTGTGTGTTCATAGGAAGCATCTTATTTGTTTTTTATATCTCAACTTAAACAATGCTTTATTTTTATTTAAAAATTGTATTTATTTTATATAATTCTTCTTTTTTTTTTTTTTTTACAATGTTTGCTTTATTTTCTCTGGTGTAGCCCCCATAGAATTCTCACTACCAGTTCATCCTGCACCATCACCACAGTCCCTTGTGCTCTTCCCGCCCTTATTTTGATCCCTCTCCCTCTCCCTCCCCCTTCCCCTCCCCCACAGAAATGTCTCTGATTTTTAGTGGTCTATTTTTGTTTTGTGGTGTTTTTATTGTTATTATTTTTTTCCCTGATGCCTTATTTGGTTTCTTATATCCCTCCTGTAAGTGAAACCATCTGATATTTTTCTCTTTCCTTCTGACTGCTTCACTGAGTATAATCCCTTCTAGCTCCATCTATGTTGCTGAGAATGGCATGAGTTTATCTTTTTGAATTGCTGAATAGTATTCTGTTGTGTATATAAACCCAATCTTTTGATCCAGTCATCGACTTATGGGCATTGGGGTTGTTCCCAGTTCTTACCTATTATAAATAGTGCTGCACTAGACATAGGAGTACTGGTGTTCTTTTGAATTAGTGTTTTTGTGTCCTTTGGATAGATCCCTAGTAGAGGAATTGCTGGGTCATATTTTTGTAGACTGAGGAACATCCACACAGCTTTCCATAGTGGTTGGACCAGTTTGCATTCCCATTAGCAGTGTAGGAGAGTCCCTTTTCACCACATCCTCCCCAACATTTGTTGTTGCTAGTTTTTTTTTTTTTTTTTAATATGCACCATTTTACTGGCACCAGGTGGCAGTACAAGGTAGTTTTAATTTGCATTTCCTTTATTATGAGGGATGTTGAGCACTTTTTCATATGCCTCTTGTCCATTTGCATTTCCTCTTTGGAGAAGTGTCTTTTAAATTCTTCTGCCCATTTTTTTTACTGGATTGTTTACTTCGTTTTTTGTTGAGTTATTTGAGTTCTTTGTATATCTTTGTGATCAGCCCCTTATCAGTTGTGTGGAATGCAAAAATTTCCTCCCAGTCAGGTAGGTGCCTCTTTGTTTTGGTTAAGGTGACTTTTGCTGTGCGAAGCTTTTTAGTTTGATGTAATCCCAGCTGTTTATCTTTTCCTCCACTCTCTTTGCTTTGGGGGATGAATCTTTAAAGATATTACTTAGTTTGTAGTTTTTGACCTATACTTTCTTCTATATATTTTATGGTTTCAGGTCTTATGTTCAGATCTTTTATCCACTTTGAGTTGATTTTTGTGCATGGTATGAAGTAGTGGTCTAGTTTCATTCTTTTGTTTATGGTGATCCAGTTTTCCTACCACCATTTATTGAACAAACTGTCCTTGTTCTATTGCAAATTCTTTGCTCCTTTGTCAAAGATTGGTTGTCCATATATGTGTGGCTTTATTTCTGGGCTTTCTGTTCCACTACATTGGTCTATGTGTCTGGTTTTGTTCCATTATCACACTGTTTTAATTATTATGACCTTGTAGCATAGTTTGAAGTGTAGGAATGTGATACTGTTACAGGGCAGGGAGAGGAGCACCCAGAACCCCCAAGCCTGCCCTCTCTGAATGGATTCTGCCATCCGCGGCATTAAGACAAACATACAAAACCTTTAATGGAAAGGAACTTTAATACAACTAGGGTACAATAAAGAAAGAACAAAGAATATAGTTAC
>JAGFMF010011681.1:2240725-2348001 GCA_019455555.1 Galemys pyrenaicus | reverse complement strand
GCTGCCATTGCTAACCTCCCCACGGGTCTCTCACCCACATCTGTTCCAACCAGTCCAAGACCAAAAAGCAAGCACAGTTTCTTCACATATCCCTCTGCTTCACGTGCCTCATCCAGGTCTCCTTGCTGTTCTCCATCTTCCTTTCTTCCTTCTTCTCTTCTCTCCAGAAATCTTTTTTTCCTCCTCAGCTCCACCCACTTAGGGCAGAATCAGGATTTTGGGAACTTCCCCTTTTCCTGGGACCACCCTGTTACAATACCTCCATTCTGTTTTTGTCAGGAGAGCTTTGGCTATTCAAGGTCTTTTGTGGCTCCATATGAATTTCATCAATATTTGTTCTATTTCTTTGAAGAATGTCATTGAGATTTTTACTGGAATAGTGTTGAATCTATAAATTGCTTTTGGTAGATGGCCATTTTAATAATGTTGATTTTTCCAATTCATGAGTGGGGATGTCTTTTCATTTTTTTGTGTCTTTTTCTTTTTTAAAGATTTATTTATTTATGCATAGAAGAGCTGGAGTACAGGCCAGAGGTGTGGGCAGTGAGAGGATCCAGCAGAGACAGAGTGGGGAGCAGAACAGCAGATTGACTGAAACACACTGCTGAGGGGAGCAGTGGCGAGGCAGGAGAGGTCCACTAAGTCATGTGGGTCCCCTCCATGGCAGGGATTGAACTCCTGTAGTGGCTGTGGTTTGCTTCATAGTGCGTTGCTTAACCCACTGCGCCACCAGGGAGGCCCTTGTGTCTTTTACTATTTCTTTTAACAGTGTTTTATAATTTTCTTTGTAGAGGTCAGGTCTTTTACCTCTTTTGTTAGGTTTGTTCCCAAGTATTTGATTTTTTTGTTGCAATTATAAAAGGGGTGGTTTTCTTGACTTCTTCTTCAGATTGATTTTTCGTATATAGGAAGGCTACTCATTTTTCTATGTTGATTTTGTATCCTGCTACTTTACTAAATTGGTTAATTGTTTTGGTTAGTTTTTCTTGGAGCTTTTAGAGTTCTCTATGTATATTATCATATCAGCTGCAAATAGTGATAATTTTACTCCTTTCCCTATTTGGATTCCTTATATGTCTTTCTCTTGTCTTATTGCTCTGGCTAGGACTTCCAGTATTACATTGAAGCACAGCGGTGAGAATGAACATCTTGTTTTGTTCCTGATCTTAAAGGAAAGGCTTTCAGCTTTTCATCATTGAGAATGATATTGGCTGTGGGTTTGTCATATATGGCTTTTATCATGTTAAAGTATGTTTCTTCTATCCTGAGAATTTCAAGGGCCTTCATCCTAAATGGATGTTGAACTTTGTCAAATGCTTTCTCAGCATCTACAGATATGATCATATGTTTTTTCTTTTTCTTTTTGTTGATGTGTTGGATTACATTAATTGATTTTCAGATCCTGTGCCCCTGGGATAAATCCCACTTGCATGTGGAATATTATCCTTTTGATGCATTGTTGGATTCTGTTAGAGAGGATTTTGTTGAGGATTTTTGCATCAGTGTTCATTATGCTCCCCCACATTCTTTAAATAAAAACAACAACAATTATAAATTCTTTAAATAAAAACAACAACAAACTTATATTGAAATAACCGTGATTTATAAAATGCTAGGTTTCAGGTGTTCTGTATTAAATTCACCGTCTGTGTACACCACAGCACGATCCCACTCCGTCTAATTCCCATCATCACCATAAATGACCCCCTTCACCCATTTTTGCCACCTCACCCCCCAGGCTTAGCTAGAGAGCTGGAAAAACCTGACAGGTTGGAGCAGGGAGCATCGTGTTTTCAGCAAACAGCATTTCTTCAAGGCTTGTTGCTCTTTCCAAGTGTTGGAGACGTTTTAGCAAACGCAAGGGTTCCAGGGAGAAAATTAAAATCACAGAGAAGATGTGCAAGCTTTGCAACCATGGCACCACTGGAAACACAGCTCAGGGAATCTAGACGATGGGGAACTGAGACTAACTGGCATGATAGCCCCTCGTGGGGTGCCTGAGTAGCATGGAGAACCTCCTTCCCCTTCCTGCCTCCCTCGCCTCTAGTCTGCCTCGATCTGATGTATACTTTCTTCACTTCTTATCTCAATTATGTAGGGTCCACCAGGGATTCCCGGAAGGACAGGACCAAAGGGAGAAAAGGTATGAGCCCTTACTTTCTTTCTTCCACCTCTCCTTGGTAATGCCATTCTGTTTTCTGGGGGTAAGGCTGACAGTTTTCTGGTTGAGATTTCAGAGCATGTGCTTATTCTGCCTTAGCATGTGTTGATGAGTCCAGGTTGACTGGGCTGCCCTGCAGGTATGGTGTCCCAAGGGTGCCTGTCTGCCTGGCCCTCTGGCAGGGCTGGGTGCTGATGGTCACCAGGCAGCCATGCCACAGGCTCATTCATACCCAGTCCACAGCCTGCTAAGCCTTCTGCTTCCAGAACTCCTCTTCCAAAGCAGCTTCTACTCACGATGTGTCTTCTCCATCCACAGGGGGAGCTTGGCCGACCAGGGAGGAAGGTATGGTCCACACTGCTTGGTCAGCATTGCACGGGGAGCTTTGACGCACATGCGTGTGAGTGTGCGTGCACCCCTGGGGGTGTGAGACCCACACTGGTGGGCAGTGATGACTCTTCCCCCATGAGGATGATGTTGGCAACCCCGATCTCTCCCAGACTCCTTCAGCGAGGAGCTGGAGCCCGCTAGCGCTAGGCATTGGGACTCCTGTCAGAGGCCGCAAGCCTGGTCAGATTTCCCCAGCCTCAGCCCATCTCTTCCTGCCACCCATCAGAGAAGCCCTTTAAGGCCCAACCAGCAGCACAAAATGACTCACGGTCTATCTGATTAAACTGGAATCAAGTGGCTTTTGTTTTCTGGTCCAGCTGAAATAAATGAAGGTCCAGGGGACGCTGAGTGATCAAACACGTGTAATCAAGACTGTCACTGAGTCAGGATGGAGTAAACCAGGGATCTTGTGTGGGTGGTGGCCACAGGCACTGAAATTGTAGGTCTTGGTGATAGAAGGGGGTGCAAGACTCTGGCGAGGAAAAATGCCTGTGTTTAAAAACACAGTAACTCTTTTATGGTTAAGTGCTTCATTCAAAAATTTTCACTACCAACAAGAGCCTCAGACCAATCTTTGCAAGGCAAAATTTCAGTGCTACGGCACAGATGACAACTAGGGTGCTGGGGTGGAAAGGGTTTGGGGGTGGTCACTATACCCAGGACTGACAAGGGTCGCTACTGATGAGACACAGAGTGACCTCCAAGCCCAGGAGGATGTGGCAGCACAGTCGTAGTGGGTGACAGCAAACATTTTTTATTTTGCTACCATGGATGTGAAATACAGAAACCAATACATGGGCCCTCACTTATGGCCTCTGGTTTAGGAGCTGGGCCATCCACATTTCTAGCTAGCAGACTATGGGTATAGGCTGCAGAGGTCAAGATCACCCCCAAGTCCCTGGTCCCTGGTCCCAGTCTCTTTTACAGGATTTGCTTTTCTATGGCCCCTGGCTTAGACTGGGTCCCCTGGAAGCAGAGACAGGTGTCCTGTGCCAGTGTTTGATAAGGGAACACTCTCTAGGGGAGTGTGAGGGGAGGGGGTGTGGGCCAGGGAAGAGGGTGAAGCCCAGTATGGACAAGATACCAGGTAACATCTGTTCACCCTCACCCCAGGGGAGCTCTGGAGTGTAAATACACCACAGAGTTTGAGGGAAGGGAGCTGGCCTGTTGGCTGCAGACTGAAGAGGCACAGAAAATGCCAGGCAGCTCCAACTGCCCCACGTGGGCAGATCCACGACTGCGTTGCGGCGACAGGGAGGGTGTGTAGCAACTGGGAAATGGGCACACCGAGCTGGTAAAAGAGATCTGGAGGACACCCCAACAGCATCTGCCGCTGCTCCCTGCCCCATCCCACTCCACACTGCGTCCCTGGGAAGAGCCTACTGGAATGCAAAGGGCATTTAAGTGGGTAGGTGGGGGAAGGTGATAAAGGTCAAAAACCAACTAGGAAAACAATAACAACAACAATAATAGTAACACAACAAAGACAAAAAGACAAGGACAAATTGGGGATACTTGGTGGGGGAGGGGGAGGGAGAGGGTTGAGGGCAGATAAGAGCACAAGGGACTGAGGGGAAGGTACACTGGTGAAATGCATGGGGATTACAATTGATGACAAATATATATAAATAAAGAAAAAAACAAAACAAAAACAAACAAAAATCCCTTCCTCCCTACGTTCTGTTCTTCGGTAGAATAAGGCCTTGTGTGCCTACAGTGTGAGAAGGCTTTGACTTGTCCCTAAGTGACGCAACTTCTGAGGCTATCTGTGGACAGTCGGGATAAGGGTCTCGAAGCAGCCTTAGCAGTTCCAAACTCCCCTCCCGCCTCAGAGACCTGTCTCATTTCCTGGAAGGAAAGAAGCCCGGTTGTCCTCACTTTTGTTCTTCATCTTTGAAGGGTAGACCTGGCCCCCCGGGCGTTCCTGGCATGCCTGGGCCTGTTGGCTCACCCGGCCCTGAAGGACCCAGGGTAAGTTCATACTCTCAGATCTCACTGGTTGTCAGGGCATGTGGGGAGAGAGTGGTGGCTCCCTGGCGGCCGGCGCCTAGTAAAACATACTTCCTTAAGATGGAGAGGAAAAAGAGACACAAGGACTGCCCAGAGATCCCCAAACAATTCTTCCTTTACCGGGACTGCAAGATTCTGGTCATTGCAACAGTTCTTCCCCAGGGGAGGAGAAATGGGGCCTGCGCCCTTCTTTCATAGACGCCCTTGTTTTCCTTTGTCCTGAAGATTAGCTTGTAGTTCTGATGACCTCAGAGCATCTTGTGTCTGAAGACCTGTTGGCCCATCAGTCAGGCTGAGGGGCCAGAGAATGGAGCGCTGAAGGGATGAATGTTAGAAACTGGTGTGACTGATTTTGTTGTGTTGTGTTTTTTTTTTTTCATTGTTATTCTTTTCCTTGGTCCCTTATTTGGTTCCCTTATATTTCTCCTAGGAGTGAAACCATCTGGTATTTTTCTTTGCCTTCTGACTTATTTCGCTGAGCATAATCCCTTCCATGGTATTATGCAAGCAAACTCCATCCATGCTTCTACAAATGACTCTCGTTTATCTTTTTTGATTGCTGAATAGTATTCCATCGTGTATGTACCACATCTTCTTGATCCAGTCATCTATTTTTGGGCATTTAGATTGTTTCCAGGTCTTACCTATTGTAAATAGTGCTGCAATAAACATAGCTGTGACTGAAATCCTGCATTCAGAGAGAGATCAGCAATGTTGATGGAATGCCCTGGTTCCTTACTTGCAAATGTAAATGCAGGAATGGGTCAGTGAATATCACTCTCTGCTCTGGCTCCTGTACAGACTATTTACTATGGAATAGAAAGCTGTATGGCTCCTCCTCTTTGGAAAAGTCCAAAGGTTATTTCTTTTCAAAATCTCCCTTACGAGCTCAGCTGTCCCATATGGCAGCCATGAGCCATGTGGCCACTGAGCTCTTGAGATGCCGATAGTGTGACTGAGGAACAGAATTTTCAAATTTTAATCAAATATTAATTTAAAAATCTTTACTCAAATATTTCAGCATGTTTAGAGCAACTCGAGTATGGGAGTCTGCTTTTTCATCTATGAATTTCATGAACTCTAAAAGAATCAAGTATTTTGGATAAAAAAGTTATCACTTGAATTGAAATAAATAGAAAAATATACAACACATTTCAAATACTTACGAAAAACAGTGTAAACTATTTCATTAGTAATTTTATATTGATTATAGTTGAAGTGATATTAGATTGAATACATTTGTTAAAATTAATTTCGCTTGTTTAATTTTACTTTGAACATAACTTCTTAAAATATTAAAATTAAAAATGGATGTAGTTCACCTTGTATTTCTGCTGGTCAGTGCTGGTGTAGTTTTTTAGTACCAAGAGTGCTGAAAGATCCAGACCATTTTAGGGGACATCAGAGCCCACCCTTCAGCCTTAGCTTCCTGCTGCAGCGGTACACATCCAAAGGCTGCTGTTTACTCTACCTGGCAACATACCTAGGTGAGACTATGTGGAGACATCTAAATGCAGAAGCTAAGCAGATGCATGGTTTTTTTTTTTTTTTTTGTGGTACTGACATCTCGTCCTTTAGGGGCCACGTGCCCCTTGCTCTCTTCCCCACCCTCTCATCTTCCTCTCTAGTAAAAAATATCAGCTCATGTACAACATCTCGTTGGCATTTAATTTGGAAGTCCGCTCTGCCCTGGACAATTTCATATCATAGTTAATCTCAACTACCACAATAAAGCATGGAGTAGGGAGCCCTGTGTCCCCGGGGTTGAGCAAGGGAGCATTTGGAGACCTCAATTCATAAATCAACCCAGTTTCACCCCAATCTTGCCCATGACCCTCCTGGTTCCATCTCTCAAGGGGATGTCACTCTAAGTCTGTTTTTCTCTTCTCATGCAGGGTGAAAAAGGTGACCTGGGTATCACAGGCTTGCCAGGGTCAAGAGGACCCATGGGCTCCAAGGTCAGTGTGGTGGTCCAGGCGGATGCCCCCAGGTTTTCTCACTAGGAATCTGGAGTTCTGCAGCTCATAAAGATGGGGAACTGGGTGCAGTTGTCATCCTGGGCTGGGGAATGGCACGGACTTTGGACATCCCCTGGCAGAATGCTTGCCTTTACCAGGCCTTGGGGAGCATCGCGCCCTGGACGGAGGGGCAGAGGGAGGCCATTCCTGCTGTTCTCCCAGGCCGTGAAGGTTAAGCCTCTGTCCTCCCGACACCAAAGCAGGTGGAAGCCTCTGCAACCAAAGGTCAAGGGAAGGGGTCAGAAAAGCAGCGCTCTTTTAGGCGGCTATAAACACAGACCCCAGGGACACCTTTGTGTTTGCTCCACTACAGCTTGCAGCAGGCGGGGACCCCGGGCCAGCACAGCCAGGCCCCCAAACTCTAAGGGCTAGCGGGGCTAATTGCAAATGCGCCTTCTGCTTTCTTTTAGGGCTACCCCGGATCCAGAGGGGAAAAGGTTAGTGCTTGTCTCTGATGGCCCCCCGGAGCCTAGTCTGGGGGTCAGCCCTGGGTCTGCAATGAGCAGTGCATGGACCCAAGTCTGTCGCGCAGTAACCATCCCTAGACGGAGAGGGGGGAGGGGAGGCCTCCAGAAGCAGGACAAGGGGCCAGGGAGCAGTAGAGACCCCTCACATGGAGCAGATGAGCGGGAGGACAGAGAGGGTGGCTGGTGTGGGGTGAAGGAGGCAGAGGCCGACGTGGGTCTTTACACCGAGCTCCACTACACAACCTCTGCCTTGGTCACCAACAGCAAAACAAAACACAAAACCTTCCTGGGGCCTCGGGACATTTCCTCCCTCTAGGAGGAGAGAGGATCTGGGACCCACAGTTTTCTGCAAGTTGTCCTTGATTAATGCACGAGATCTTTGGGGTCCAAATAGAAAGCAAGTCACGAAGCACTCTTCCTGAGCGTGCCAGGAAGCCTTCTTAAGTGCAGAGCCTATTCCTGAACCTGTAAAATGAGGATGTGGGTTTGGGACACTTTCAGTCTGAAATAGTCTTGACTTGCTGCTGGTGGTTGTCTTCATTCGCTGTTTCTTTCCTGTGGTTTCCTCCTAGGGATCCAGAGGCGAAAGGGGTGACTTGGGGCCCAAAGGAGAAAAGGTAATGGCCATTCCATAGAGGCGGCGGACTAGGGGTGGCCCGCGCCCATGCCCCAGTGGTCTGGCTGAGCGCCAGGGTGCCCACTGCAGCCGGGTGACTGCGCCCTTCTGGCTGCGTCACCATGGGGGCCGTCACTGTGTCTGTTGCTCTCTCCACAGGGCTTCCCTGGAGTTCCTGGGATGTTGGGGCAGAAGGTGAGTACCAAGAAGGAGTCGAAGTGGCCCCAGTAAGAAGTCAGACCCGCCAAACACAACAAAATGAGCCTCTTTGCCCCTGAGGGCTGGAGTCCCCAGGCAGGGAAAGTGGGTTTGCTATGGAAGGTTCTAGGTTAGAAAGGGAGCCAGTTGTCACAAACACTGATGAGACGGTACAGGATGGTCTGAAGCAAAGGACACCCCAGCTGGGTGAAGAGAACCCTTGCCTGCACTTCCTCTTACACGGCAGAGTTACGTTCAGAAGCAGGAAGATTTAGGACAAGCGACCGCTATGAGCTGCAGGTCAAGGATCCCCAGACCGAGGCACAGACACCTTGGCCTGAGACCACCCTGGCCTGGCCAGTGGTCACTGCCCGCTTACCACCTCAGCTCAGCCTGCCCTCCCTAGGCCACACGAACTGCCTGGGCCGCAGAGTCGCTTTAGCTGGGTGACAGCAAACGTTCTTTATTTTGCTGGTTATATTTTTTAATTTAAATAGTTAAATGCTCAGGGGGATTTTATGGCTACCTGGCCTGCGACAGGGCTTCATCAGAAAGGACTTAACTCAGTTGATTTAAAGAAACAAGATTTAATCACTAGCATAGACATGGCGCAAATTGTGAGGGTGGCTATTGACAGATTCTGGGAGACCTCGCCCGCATCCGGGCTGGAGGAGGATGGTCGGGGTGGGTGCAAGGGGTGTTTCTCGTGGCAGCGAATAAAGAGAAAGGGCTGCTTAGCGCAGATCCTAACGTCGTAAAGGGTCACTTGTGCTCTCGGGCGTTGTCTTGAGATGCCTTTACTTTTTATGCGTTTTACTGGCTTAAAACATCTAATGAAATTTGTTATGTGTTTCAGAATATTAAAAAAGCGATCATCGCTGTAAATGCATAAAAAATGGCAAGACTTGGGAAAGGGTAAAAGGGGAGTTTGGAATGTCACGGGTTTAGGTCTCAAATGCTCCAAATTCAGATTTTTTTAAAAAAAGATTTATTTATTTATGCATACAAGCGCTAGGGTGTAGGCCAGAGGTGCGGGAGAGTTGGAAAGTTATTTTAACCTGAGCCTCACAGCCCACTAGTCTTTAAACAAACAAATGGGGTGCCTTCTAGTCGTTTCTCTTTCAAATTCACCTTTGCATTTAGAACTTGAATAAACACTTTTTATCTGACCTTCCCGCCAGCAGACCATATTTTAAATGTTTTAACCATCTGACATTAATTATTATAATATATTTCTGCCTTAAGCTCCTAGAACCTCTGTTCCTGCTCCCTTAGGTGGTGTGTTGGATTGAAAAATGAAGAGATTCATTATATAAGCAAATTAGAGGAAACATCCAAAAGAGGAAGATCTTTGATTTCAAATATTTAGGCCAGGTTTTCATTCAGCGCAGCAGTGAACATCAAAGGACAATAAATTACTATCAAATGAAGCGTGACAGCTTCCCTGGGCCTGCCCATGTATTAGCCTTGCCATCTAGCATCCTCCTTCTCTTTCATAACAGGCTGTCTTAAAACAGAGCTGATCTGATAACCATAATCAGGTTTCAGGAGAGAAATTAGATCAAGGAATTTCTGGCTGCTTCCAGTCGATGAAGAGAAGGGTCACACTTCTTTCTGACAATCTTTTGGGGGGAAAAAAATTATCGTGCTGCTCATCCCATTGTTTTCTCCCAGCCAAACCGGACACCCTGTGCCCCCTCTAAACAACCAAGGAAAATTGTGCAAACGTCTCATCTCCATGACTGCATAAAACCATACTATACTCTCACGTGTTCTCACTGTCTAGGATGCTCAAAGACCTACGTTGGAAAGAAATGTAGGTGTAAGGATAATTGTAGAAGTTGGTAGCTTGGGCAGGGACAAATTCTTTACACTGGGGAGCTGACAGATAAGTCCAGAGTCTTACGGCTGACCTGAGTGTATGTGGTGTTCCCTGGAATATTCCATGGGTTCTACCTCCTTTGACTATGTGAAAAGCCCTCTGGGTGTTTCTTGTTCTCTCCGAGTGTCTGGGCCGGATCTTCATGCACACTAGCTACTGACTTACAGCATGTCCTCCCAGTTGCTACTGCTAAATGTACCTTGGTGGGACATGCTGAACTGCTGAGGGATTAATGGTGATGGGAACCACACCCGAGGGTGCATGATCCAGAGAGAGAGGCAGTGGCCCAGACTGCTAGAACACAAGGAAGGAGGAAAGAAACTGAAAAGAAGTGGGTTTATGAGGGGTTGGCCTTTAATTCTACAGTTGGTTCGAAGGGTTGAAAGTCAGGTTCTCCAGTGAGAAATGGCATTGCTTTCCCTGTCTTTTATAAGACTCATATTGTGTTCAAACATACTTCTGGAACATCTCTCCCCACAGTGGGTTTTCGTCTAATTAAATGAAGTGTGCTGGATGGAAATCAATGATTTTTACTGACAAGTGGAAGAAATGTAGAGCCCCAAGGAAAGGTCCTAAATGAGCAGAAACATCCCCCAAAGAGTAATTGTCAAAGTCACGGCCAGTTATTAAAAAACCCGTAGAATTGAATTTGTGCTAAAAACAAGAGAAAACACAACATAACATTTCAACTAAGAGAGAAAACATGTTTTCCAGACCACTTGCAGCACGTGTGTGAGGCAGGGACGAGGTTCCCACTTCGGCCATTCTGCACAGTGTCCTGGGCATCAAAATGTGTGTGCCCAGCAACTTGTCTCTCTCAGATCACACAGCACTCACCAGGGGAACTTCCTCCTTTCCTCCCTCTTGGAAGGCCTGTCCCCTTGCCCATAACCCCATCACCCTCCCAGTCCCCAAAGTAACCCATCAGAAAAGCTTGGGAATGGCCAAGGCCGTTGCCCTTGTGCCCACGACTGCACAGCCCCATGGAGTTGTGTCCACTTCACGCTCCCTGATTCCTCTCTTGCTTCTCTTCTTTGCAGGGTGAGATGGGTCCAAAGGGTGAGCCTGGGGTAGCAGGTCACCGCGGACCCACAGGAAGACCAGGAAAACGAGGCAAGCAGGTGAGGATCCCAGGACTGACCACTGCCCTGTGGTTAGGCCCTCATGACTGTGGGGGAGGGGACTGTGGAAAGAGGGGGTGGGGCCACTCAGTGCCCTCTGTCTGGTGGAAGCAGCAGCGTCATTTCCTGGAGCCCCCCTCCCACCTGCCCCAGCTCCTCCGGTCACGTGAACTGTTGCATCACATAGCACGCCCTATTCAAACTGAACGGAGTGCCTCACTGAGTCATAACAACAGGCCTGGCTTAACCAAAAAAACTGGGAGCAGCAACCAGGTTCTCTTGTTTACCCAGAAAACCTGCTTTTTGCCCCTCCTCACCCCATGGGAGTTTTGAAGAAAAGCCCAGCTGTTTCCCTGCTATTGAAGGGTCTCTGAGTCTCAGCAGTGGTGGGCCTCCCCGTGGCTGGCAGTGAAGCTCTTCCTTGGCACCATCAGTGACACAGGCCTGAGCCCCAGTCAGCAGGCGCTTATGTGACACAGGCCATGTAACGGGGAGAGAAGCGAGGAGGGAACTTGCCGTGGCCGACTTTGCACCTGAGCTGCTGAGTGGTGCGGGGGGCCCCTCCACTTCCTCTCATGGACAGGCTGAGAGATGTGCCCTTGTGCTTTCTTGGTTGTCAGTTTGTTGGCTTTTCCTTCCTTTCCAACTGTAGTGTAATGGAATCATCTCAGAAAACTTGGGCAAGTCTCAAAAGTAGGAGTGACCTAAACCCAGGTATAAACTGTGTTACCATTTGGGTGTGTCTTCTCCTCATGTTATCTCTTTTGTGAACTTTTTAGCTGTTTGGGTGTTGTTCTTTATTTATTTATTTTTAAGATTTATTTATTTATACATCCAAGAGCTGGGGGACAGGCCAGAGTCGTGGGAGGTGAGAGGATTCACCAGACAAGAGTGGGGAGCAGAACAGGCAGACTGACTGAAACACGCTGCTGAGGGGAGCAGCGGGCACAGCAGGAGAGGTCTGCTGCGCCATGTGGGTCCCCTCCCTGGCCGGCGGCAGGGGTCGAACTCGTGCTTCAGTGGCTGCGGTTTGCTTCATAGTGCGTTGCTTAACCCACTGCGCCACCAGGGAGGCCCTATTTTCTTTTTAAACCAATTATCGTATCAGACATACTTAGCTAACACCAAAACATGCACATTTCTGTTGTGACCGCAGATATTCATGAAACATCTGTAAGCCTCTTGGGAAATGCCTGTACCCTAGTAGCCAGTGAGGCAGCAATGTATTGCTTGAACCAGAGAGGCCTGAGTTATATGTAACATGGAGAAGTGAATATGGTTGGGCACGAGTTTTTTCATTATTTTATTTCTTGCTTCCCTTGGGTTAGATGGTGATTTTCGAGCTTTAGCCGACATCAGAATCACCTGGGGTGGGGTGGGAGGACTGATTAAAAGTGTGTCCCCTGCCCCAGTGCAGTGTTTGTGGTTCCAAGTTGGTGCCCCTGTCCCTGGTACCTGAACTTGGCCTCTGGGCAAGCACCTGCTATAGCTGACCTGGCAGGGGCTTCCGTGAGATTCTGATGGGAGCCAGGGGTTCAGGTCTTGGTAACGCAGGCAGCCAACTCTCGTTTCAGCATGTGAACTTAGGAATGACACAAGTGGCAAGCTGGGTAATTCAGGCTCCACAGGAGCTTTTTTTAAAGACTTTTTTATTTATGCATACAAGAGCTGGGGTTCAGGCCAGAGGTGCGGGAGGTGAGAGGTTTCACCAGAGACAGAGCAGGGAGCAGAACAGGCAGATGGAGTGAAGCACACTGCTGAGGGGAGCAGCGGGCAAGGCAGGAGAGGTCTGCTGCACCCATGTGGATCCCCTCCCTGGCCAAGGATCGAACCCATGCGGCTGCTTCACAGTGTGGCACTCAACCTGCTGCACCACCCGGGAGGCCCCACAAGAGCTTTGAAAGTCACCATATTCTAATTCAGGTGTGAAAGTTTTCCATTGTTTTATAGTGAGCATGCTCCTGGCTGTTAAACCATTCCTCAAATAGAGGCTCCGAAAAAGAACAAAGGGAAAAACTTTTAAAACAAATCACTCTCTCCCCAACTGCTGATTATCTAAATTTCTTGTGCTAGAAGGTTCTAGAAGCCTGTTGACCTCTGTCTTCCAGTTCTTTTTGTGGGCAGTGTTTATCTTTTCCTGGTCAGGGCAGAAGTCAAGAATTCCTTGGTGCTTTTGAGAATGGTTCAGTTGAAGTCATCTTAAAAGCCACACTAGAACCTTGTCTGGGGTTTCAGAGCTATTAGGGAAATAAGTTCATCCTTTCCATGAGATGTCATAAACAGCCTGAGTATGTGCCAAGTTCTTAGCCTGGGGAACTTGTCATGGTCCTGGATTCACTTCCATTTTGGATTGATTGATTGGATCGACATATAATTGACATAAACATTCTGTTTGTCTCAGGTGTATGGAACGAAAATTCACTCTTTTCTATATACTATCAAATGATCACCACAATCATTCTGGTTAACACCTGTCCCCACACATGATTACAATGTATTTTTTCTTGTGATGAGAACTTTTAAGATCTACTCTATTAGCCATTTTAAACAGATAACTATAGTCATCATATGTTTCATCTCCAAGACTTGCATATTTTATTACTGGAAGTTTGTACCTTTTGACCCCCTTCACCCATTTTTTCCCACCTCCTGTGGTCCTTTCTTTTTATCCTAAATTAATTTCCTAGCATGGAGTCTAACAGATCCAAGTGTTTGTTGAATCAGCCATGCTAGGAGTTTCTGGAGGTTATTGTAAGTCAATCCAAATCCTGGAATCAGAAATGCAGAGTAACCTCAGGAGATTAGAATTTCAGAGCCA
This sequence comes from Galemys pyrenaicus, assembly GCA_019455555.1. NCBI lineage: Eukaryota > Metazoa > Chordata > Mammalia > Eulipotyphla > Talpidae > Galemys > Galemys pyrenaicus. The sequence goes on along the minus strand of JAGFMF010011681.1, from coordinate 2,334,320 downwards.
GAAGGATTTAGAGACCACCTCATCCGATCTCCTCCATTTAGTCCCAAGGAAACTTAGAACTTAGACCTGCTTTTTCCCACGCTTCAAGACAGCCTGGGAAAGAAGCTTGAATAGGAAGACTGACTGAAACACACTGCTGAGCAGGAGAGGTCTGCTGCGCCATGTGGGTCCATGTGGGTCCATGTGGGTCCATGTGGGTCCCCTCCCTGGCCGGCAGCAGGGATCGAACTTGTGCTGCAGTGGCTGCAGTTTGCTTCATAGTGCATTGCTTAACCCACTGCGCCACCAGGGAGGCCCTCTTGACTAGATTTATAAACCCTTTAGTTAAGGACTCAGAACAGCTTCCTTGAGAGGAGTTGCCAAATGTATGGCAACAAAGGATTAAAGAATGCCTTTCCTGGAAAGCATTGCTCCAGGACTCCTGCTCATGGGGGTGTGGCTCATTCTGAGCAGATAACTGGTAAACAGAAAGTTCCATTACTGCTGGTGTCAGATCAAGGAGCGTTCCAGCTCCTTGGACTGTGGCACTTCCTGTGCTCACGGCCAGCTGACCCTGCTGTTAGAAAAACAAGCCTTCATGGTGGCTATATTAAGACGGTGTGACTTCCTTGGCCATTCTGGGACCCATCTTCGTTACCTCATGGAAATGCTTCAGCTTGGGCAAAGGCTTAAGAACTCAGGACAGAATTGGAAACAGACCTCACAGGTCCCTTATTGAGTTTAAGAACTCACTGGGCATTCATTACCCAGGGCCACGTTGACTTGGCAGCAGGTCACATGTCACCACTGTGAGTGGGAGGGAGTACCCACCTGCCTCCTTCCCAGAGTCAGGGAAGGTGACACTTCATCAGGTGGGCACGGCACACTTGTAGGAGAGGGATCCAGGCCAGCGACGTCAGGCATCAGTCACTGTCCGGGTTAGGCCCTGGGCAGAGCAGACAGCTAGCAGAATGTTCCAGGGAAGCACCTCCAAGCATAAACCAGCTTTGGTTTCTAGAGTCATTCCCAAGGGCAGCACTGAGGAAAAACTGTTCACTCGTGACCCTCCCAGAGCAGGCAGCAAAAAGGACACACTGTTTTAAGACATTTTCTAAGTATGTGAAAACCAAGCCAATTGCTATGATAATCCACGTGTGCGACTGAACCCTTGGTTCTGTGCAAAACAGCTTTTCACTCCTGAGATCTGTGAACCTCCCGACAGACCTACATAGATGTATATTTACTGTGCCCATTTTACAGATGAGAAAAACTGAGGCACAGGGAATGACTTGAGTTAGCAGGATCTCATGGCGAAGGTGAAAACCCAGATTTCTTGACTTACTGTTCAACAAAACTCTGTCTCTTTGATGTTCTCAGCTTCTTTTTCCTCTTTCATTTGACCTGGGGAAGGGAGGTGAACAAGACAGATTCTAGGCCCATGGGGAGATTTGCTGAAATGACCACACAAATAACTGTAGAGTAATGATCTGGGATAAAAATCTAAATGAAAAGAACTCTGAGAGCCAGTGACCGAGAGAACCGACTCAGTCTGGCAAGGTCAGGGAAGGCTTTGCTATGGAGACATCTGAGTTAAGAGCTGACTAACGGGAGGGAGTTAACTCGCCAGAGGGGAGAGAAGTGGAGTGTCGGGCAGAGAGAAGAGTCTTGAGAAGAGAGATAACAGACACGTGCTCTTAACACCAAAACCACCAAGAGGCTGAAATGAGACTACAAAGCTCAGCTGGAGAGGGCTTTGTGGGCTGAAGTAAGGAGCTGGGTCCTTATCCTGAGAAAAACAGAAAGCCATTGGGTAGCAAGAGCTCTTGGGATGAGATGGAAATATCCCTGATGTGCAGGTAGAAGGCCTGAGTTCTAGGCCCAACTCTGCAGCCTCCCTGCTAGGTGACCAGAATCCCTGCTTTTTGCTGAGCCTCTCTCCTCTCATCTGTCCAGCGAGGGTAGTGTGTGGGGTTGGCTCATTCCAGCTGTCACGTGCTGTGTTTCAAGGACAGAGCAAGAGGTAATGTCTGCAGACTCGCAAACATCTCTATCTCGAATGTCACCGGCCCTGAGTGTTTGGGGAAATTGCTAGTCAAGGCCTCTGTTGCTGCATCCTGTCCTGGGCACTTGCTCAAAGTGCAAGGTGGGTCCTGGTTTAGAGATAAGTGGGGAAGGAAGTGTGCTGTGTTATATTATCATAACAGACTCTGCCCTTTTTTCTGTCAGGGACAGAAGGGAGATAGTGGAGTTATGGGCCCACCAGGCAAGCCTGGGCCTTCTGGTCAACCTGGCCGACCAGGTCCTCCAGGTCCCCCGGGCACCTCATCCACAGGTAAGAGCAACACTGTCTCACTCAATCTCATTCGCTCCTGGCCAGCCTCCCCAGAGAGGGCTAATGAGATTCCAGCAGCCTTGTGTTTTGAGTTAGAAACTGCCAGAGGCACTTCAATATATATATATAATTTCCCCATAATTTTGCTCATCCATTCAAAGTTTACATGAGAGAGATGAACACTCGTCTGGTTTTGTTTAAGCATGTTGGAGAACAAATACGAACAGAAGAAAAATTACGCTGGTGATATCTGTACTTTAAGTGAAAATTAACAGGCCACTTTTTATCAGTTAACACCTTTTTCCTAGAAAAACATTTATTTCTCCAAGGTTTTCTCTTAAACCTAGAAGATGAGATTGCAAATGATTCTCTGTCACACAGTGTTACAAGAGTCCTTATTGATTTGCGTCAAATATAGAAAGAAATCACTAAACAAACCATTGAAGATGCAGCAGGCTTCTCCTGCCTCTCCTGCTGCTCCCCTCAGCAGTGTATTTCAGTCGATCTGCCTATTCTGTTCCCCACTTTGTCTCTGGTGAACCCTTTCACCCCCCACACCTCTGGCCTGCACCCCAGTGCTTGTATGCATAAATATTTAAACAATAATAACAATAATAATAATAAACAAACTTGAAAAAAAAAAACATTGAAGAGGTCACTGATAGAATAATAGCTTATTTTTACCTTGTCTAACTCGATGACCTCAACCTTTTAACTTGTTCCTTCTCAGCCCAGAGTAAGGTCTGTCAAAGCACACCATCTCTGTACACGGCTTCTCTAGGCCCAAAAAGACTGTCTCCTGACTGCAAGAGAATCTTTGTCCTCAGTTACACAAAAAGAATGAAAATAACTTCTATTCCAATATTTATAAGAAAGCAAAATCTATTAAAATTCTACAGTGTCAGCTTTCCCCTCTGTTTATAAGAATCGATATGCAACCACATCGTAGGGTAATCAGGAAACGTCACATCTTATTAGATCCTTTAAACCAAATTAAAAGCCAGCTCTGAGTCTCCACCCTGTCAGGATGCCTGGAAAATTGAATCTCACGCGTTGTTGGGGTTCTCTTCACTCCTCCAACAGCCTCAGAAGCGTTGGGCAAAGATCGTGGGGAATTGCGGCAGAAAAACCTCAGGGAGGCCCCTCAGTCTTTGCTCCACCCCTGAAATACCTGCTGGCCAAGGCCGTGTGGTCTCTGTGGCGCCCAGTGGCCAGCGGCCCTATCCCATGTGTGGGGGTCAAGTCATCCCCAAGCCTGGGGGTCCTGGTCCCAGGGGTTCAGCTTCCCAAGGAGTGCCCCACCTTGTGAGATCTCATCTGTCCCCCAGGATCGGAGAGTCCCTAGCCTCTCCATGTCTGGAGAGACCCCTTCTTGTCCATCCTCTGGCCCCTTCCTCCTCGTTCTCCTGTACACTGCCACCCCTCTGGGGGCTTTGTCCTTGTCTGAGAACAGAAGGCAGAAAGTCAAGTTTGTCTTCAAACAGTTGTTTTCAGCAAAGGCAAGGAAGGCCCTAAAGCCTCACCACTTCCTTGAAATAGGGAGAGGAAGAAGCACCGAGTGCAAACGTGAGCACATGCGCATGAGTATCAGCCATGCCCATTTCTGTTTGTTACTGGAACTAGATTTAGTGTGCAGCCCTGATTGTGTGTCCCTGAGTTGACTGGATGATGGATCTGGTTAGGGGTGCTTCGACCTGGTCCCCTTCATTCTGGGGAGATAATGTTTCCTTGAGTCTCATGGGCCTGAGCTATCAACCCAGAGACTGAGAGCGTGACCCGGAGCCTGGGTTTTGCCTTAGCAAGGGGCTCTGCTGGTGGCCCTTGGGGTTCTTAGGGGTTCACCAAACAGAGGAGCAGCTAGGAGGTGCAGGGGCACAATGCAGAGAGGTCCTTAGCCGACGAAGATTTCAGTGATCTCTCCGTGTGCATCTGCTTGCAAAGGCCGGCCCTCATTTGGCTTAAATCAACTTCTCTCCTGGGCCGAGGGACTGAGTGAGAGGGCAGGGCCTGGAGCCTTTAGCAGCTCACTTGGGCACCCACTGTTTTGTCTGGTGGATTGGAACCCATCCCTTTAGTGGGTGCAGCATAGTCCTATTTATCCCCCCTTGGTCTTCCAGCTCCTTCTCAATCAGCCTACTATGCCCACCTCCTTTCCCCTCCACACCCCAGCCTCTGCCCTGCAGTGGACTCCCCGAGATCTGTTGAGCTGGAACACAGTCCATGGTATCTCTGGGTCCACATAGCCTAGAATGGCTTCCAATCATCCTCTGGCTCACCCAACAAAACCTTCTTCCTCCCAAGCTGTCTTCAGTTCGGCTTCCCTGAGTCTCTAAGGGTTGGGTCTGCTCCCAGCCCAGGCTGCATATTGCCCTCTGTTACGGCCCCTCCACTCTCCACTTTTTGCAGATGTGTTTCATCTTCCTTCTAGATGCAAGTCCTCATAGCAGGGGCTGTGGCCGAGTCAGTTCTGTATCCTGCAGGCCCCTGCAGGAGGGCTGGAAGGCCTTGGCCCCCACAGCTGAACACAGGGGGGCTGGAAGGCCCTGGCCCCCACAGCTGAGCACAGGGGGGCTGGAAGGTCCTGGCCCCCAACCTGTGCATAGGTGGGCTGCATGGGCTCTCGCAGACCCGCCTGGGCTGTTGCGGGCAGTCAGGGGCCTGCGGGCTGCTCTGACCCGTCCCTCCCTGGCCTGCCTTGAGTCACTTCCTTTTTAAGTGAAAGGGCTGAAGCCACTCAGAGTGAATGGGCTGAGGAAAATGGGGCAATTGTCTTGCTTATTGGAAAGGTTTTTTGGGGACTGGAAAGAGGAGAGTTTGAAAGAGACCTCTGCACCTGGGACTTTGGATAATCATCGAGTTGGAACAGGCCCCCAAGCAATACCTGAGGCTGCTTTTGACACTCCAATAAAAGCCCCACACCCTTTCTCAGGGAAGGCCTGTCCACTGCACCCCAGGTTCTGCCCTCCCCCGGGGCTAAAGCCTCAGGTTCTGGGGAACACAGCTTGCTTCCCCTGCTCTGCTCTGCCACCCCTCCCCTGAGAGAAGAGCCCTGAGCCCCAGGGAAGTGACTTCCCCAAGAAGAAGCCGCAGAGCTGCTGACAGGTGGGTGGCCACGCCTGGTCACCTGGTCCACAATCTGGTCTAGTCCAGGAGGCCCCTGTGAGTCCTGGTCCTGAGCTCTTCTGCCTGAGCAGCCTGGGAGCGGGGCTGGGGAGCTGCTAGAGAGGCCAGGCCCCTACGAGGGCCGAGAGGGTCAAGTTCTGGTTGCCGTGCCCTTCAGTAAGGCCTAGCAGAAAACAGGCAGGGTGACAGGTGTCCTCAGACAGCTGGGAGGAAACAGCAGGGAAACTGCAGGAGAGGCAGGAAGGAAGCAGGATCCCTGCCACGTCCGGTCTGGAGGCTGCCTGTGCTTCTGATGCCCAGCGCTGCGGGTAGGAGGGTGCTGGGGACGTAGAGCCCATGGAAGCCTTCCAGCACCCACGTTACAGAGCAAGAGGGGCTGGGGACAGAGGAGGGAGAAGAGGCAAGATGCTTTTAGGATGTCATTTGCGATAACCAAATTACAAATTTCACTGAGTTCTTCCTGCTCCCAAATAGGATCTAAGTGAATCAGTGTGGCTGGGAATTGCCAGCTTCCTGCGAGTATCCTGGGTGTGGATACTTGTCTTTTCAGCGGTGTAGTGTTAATCAAAGTGAATCAAACCTGAGCCTCACTATGAACTAGCTGGCTGATGGGATAGACACCTGGATCTCTCTGCAGTCACAGAAACTGCTGGAAGATTGCTCCAGTGCCACTCTCACTGGAGTCTTTGGTTAGAGCGCCCCCAGCTCCATTTCTCCAGGTGCTTCATTACCCAGAATATTCCTGGGCTGGTGCAGTCTGTCTCTCCAGGCTTTCCTGAGACCAGGGAAAGACCAGACCGGAGATCCTCCCACGGACCCTCCCCTGCCCACATGTCCGCTGCGTCCAGATCTCGGACACGTCTGTCCACCAGCCCAGAAGCTGGAGCTCCTCCCACTGGGGGGGTCTCTTCCAGCTGTGATGGCTTCCCTGGGGTCCTGCCCAGACTTCTCACCTGGGGTCACTTTATCTTCTGTCCTCCTGGGTTCTGCAAACCAAGCCGTGTCTGCATTGCTGGCTATGCCAGTCTCATACGACCAGGGGCCACCGACCAACTTGTCTCCAAACCCCTTTGCTTTTACAGGAGGAAGTGAGCCTGTGTATTTCCTTTTCAGCCTTCTCCTCTCTTGCCACCAGAAGGCTCTTGCTCTAGCCCTTTTCAGCGTGACTTTGAGCCTTTTCTGAAGACCTTTTCCTTCCAGTTCGTCTGTGTCATGCATTCATTCATTCAACCCCAGCCATGCCCATGCTGTGTGCTGGCCCTAGTGAGCGAAGCCTGTGCCAGCCCCGCCCTGGTGGGGCTCGTGCCCGCTGGGAGCGGGGCCACGATCAGATAATCTCACGCTCAGCAGAAGTGCCCTGAAGAAAAGGCAAAGGGAACTATCAAATTATATCTGAACTCGAGAGAGAAGATACAGAAAGGCAGGGAGGTGTGAACCCAGATCAGGAGTGATTAGGAGGAACCTGGGGAGGGAGCAGTGGAGGGTGAAGGAGCAACAGTCTTGATGGGGAGAGGGGAGAGAAGGGAGGGGAGATTCCATTGGCTTAGGTCAGCGGCTCTCAGTCTGGTGCATGGTGCCATCACTAGGAGAAGTTCTACAAGTGCAGACGCCTGGGCGCCATTCTCCAGTCTTGATAGAAATGATCTGGAGTGTGACCTGGAGAAGTGGCTGTGGCTGCTGCACCCTGGCACGTCTTCCTGCGGAAGGGAGTCCATTTTCTGCTTCCGTCTTTTCAGATACTCACTGGGGGAGAATCAACAGGCTGAGCATTTTCTAATGTTCCATTTCCTTCCAGAAGAAATCAGAGAAACCCACACTTAGAAATCCTTTGGTAAAGATTCTCTGTGTAAAAAGGACAAAATAAGAAGATTCAAATACAATAAAAGTCATCAACCGGCAATGTGTGCGTTGGCATTCCCTGATAACGTTGGTCTCAACAGACACGAGTTTTTTCCTCATGCAATGAGGAAGTCCAGAGATGGATAGTGGCCGACTTTGGCTCAGCCACTAACTGGCACCGTCGGGCCTCAGCCCTATGAGGCCCTGGTCATTCCCTTCTGTTGGCTTCCCTCGGGCCTCAGCCCTATGAGGCCCTGGTCATTCCCTTCTGTTGGCTTCGATTCCCAGCAGTTTACCTCATGGTTACAATGTGACGGTAGCAGTGCCAGACATCTCATCTGAGTTCAAGGCAGGAAAGACTTTCTGGGATGTCTACCCTTCTCCCAGTGCAGACCTCACTCTGGCCAGGACTGTGGCACTTGGCCATCTGTAGGTGCAAGGGAGTCTGGGAGGACAAAGGCTTATCTGTTTAGTATCTAAAATATAGAAAGTTGTTAGGAGAGGGAGGGAGAGAAGAGCTAGGAAAGGGGCAGCCATAACCGGTAGAGTTAAGGGACCATCTTGACCATCACCTCCTCTACATCCGGGGTCGAGAGCCTGTCTCTGGACCTCTCCCCAGGCCGATGCTGGACACCAGGCTCTGACAGCCTTTCTGCTGTGAAGGCGACACTCACTTTTGAGCTCTTTGCTTTCCTCTTCCTTGGCGTTAGTAACACAGCCATCTGTTGCCTCTTAGGAGAACTTGTCATGGGACCCAAAGGGGAAAGAGGATCTCCTGGGCCTCCAGGAAGATGTCTTTGTGGGAATCCCATGAATGTGAATAACCCTTCCCAAGGGGAATCCGGGTACGGGCCTACTACCTCCAGAGTTCCCGTGGTAAGTCTCTCGTAGGTGAAACCTGGGGTTGTTATCATGGAGGACCTCTTGCCTGAGCCTCCTGGGCTTGGTAAAATTTGTTTCTCTGCATTATACTGGGTACATACACACTGACTATGGGAAAGAGGAAACTAAGGGAGAATCAAAAGAAGAAAACCAACTTGTCCATTGGTTGGGAGTTTTCTTTGTCTTCCTGAGGAACAAATTTAAATAGTTGAGCTGATAAAGATGCTGGATTCCAGTTGACCCCGTTGGAATTCTGCCACGTTTCTACATTCTATAAATATCATTTAAATCTTTTAGTTGTATTTATAAATACAAAGCAGAAGAGTTCCCTTGGTAGCTCCAGGTACCCTTCACCCCAATTCAACAACCATCAATTCATGGCTAATTTTGTTTCCTCTTTACGCCTCTCACCATTGCCCACCTCCCTGGGATTATTTGACATAAACCCTGGATGTCAATTCATTATAAACATAATTTGAATGGATATAGAATGGTTTATTTAGCCAGTGCCCTATTATTGGATATTTATGAGGTGCCCCCAAGTTTTTCATTAGCGTATGTGACACTGTAATTAATCCTGAAGTGGGTCTAAGAATTTTGTTAAGAATCATCTCTAGGGGCCTCCCTGGTGGCACAAGGGGTCCCAGCATTATGAAGCATCTGCAGTCGGCAGCAAGAGTTCAATCCCCGGCCAGGGAGCTGACCCACATGGCACAGCAGACCTTTCCTGTCTCGCCTGCTGCTCCTCTCCTCAGCAGTGTAGTTCAGTCAGTCTGCCTGTTCTGCTCCCCACTCTGTTTCTGATGAATCCTCTCACCCCCTGCATCTCTGGCCTCCACCCCAGTTTTTGTATGCATAAGTAAATAAATCTTTAAAAAAAATCATCTCCAGATTTTGAATTAATCTTAATTAGATGGCACCACCTTTTCATTGAAGTCTTGGGAGCTCTTAAAATGTTTAAAACTTTTGGGGCCTCCCTGGTGGCGCAGTGGGTTAAACAATGCACTGTGAAGCAAACTGCAGCCACTGCAGCACGAGTTCAATCCCTGCCTCTGGCCAGGGAGCTGACCCACATGGTGCTGCAGACCTCTCCTGCCTCGCCCGCTGCTGCCCTCGGCAGTGTGTTTCAGTCAGTCTGCCTGTTCTGCTCCCCACTCTGTCTGGTGAATCCTCTCACCTTCTGCGACTCTGGCCTGTACCCCAGCTCTTGTGTGCATAAATAAATAAATCTTAAAAAAAAGTGTTTTAAACTTTTAAATTGATGGTGGACTTTTTTTCTCTTCAAACCAGACACTAGGAACTAGATTTAGAAGGTGTAGATATCAAGACATTCCTGCCCACTTCAGGAGGAATGAGGTGGGGAGAAGCAAAGTCCCCTTCCCAAGGTTAACCAGCCCCAAAATAGAGACTCTCTTTCCTTCTCTAGCTTTTCCCTGCCCCTGTAGAAGTGTTTTCTGGAATCCTCACCACTGTGTTGTCCGGCAGATTTTTGTGGTCAACAACCAGGAGGAGCTTGAGAGGCTGAACACACAAAATGCCATTGCCTTCCGCCGAGACCAGAGATCTCTGTACTTCAAGGACCGCCTTGGCTGGCTCCCCATCCAGGTACCCCCACGCACGGAAGAGGGGCACATTATTAAAGGGATGGCAGGCCAGCGGTTTAGGGCGGAGACCCCTGCAAGCTGTTTCCACAGAAGGGCATCCCCCCTCGCCCTGTCTCCAAGCAGCTGTCCGCTCCGAGCTGCCATCCCCAAGGCCCAGCCTTCCTGCAGTGCCAGAGCCCTGGGGGACAGGGGAGGAGCGGGGTGCTTCCCCCGAGGGAAGCCCAGGCCAGCCCTCTGTCTCTGGTGGCAACGACCCTCACACCATCCCCGGTAACTGCTGTGTGTCTTTGGCCAGCTGACCCCTTTCTACCCCGTGGACTACACCGTAGACGGCCGCCTCGGCACCTGTGGGGACGGGGTCCTGCAGTCCGGGGAGGAGTGTGACGACGGGAACGACGACACCGCTGACGACTGCATCAGTGAGTGGGCCCAGCCCAGGCGGCCCGAGGTTTGGGCTGCCATCCAGGGAGCCGGGCCCGCCCTGGACGCTGTGGTGGTTCAGGACAGGTCCAGGATCACCGGGGGGTATCTGGGCTGCCGTGGGCACCCTCGCCACCAAGTGGACATTTCAGGTCAAATGTCCACTTTGTCACACCCAGCATGTCGCGGGAGTTGGTGTCAAGGGTCTTGTCCCAAAGTGCAGCCACTGGGCCTCCTTTTGTCTGGTTTCTACTTCTTAGCAAAACCCACGTTCTGAATCAAAAGAGAAAGGTGACGCAGGACTGAGGGGTCCAAGGGGCAGCCCCAGAAATGGAATGAGGACTCCCGTTTACCTGCTGGGGCCTAGCAACCGAGCCCTTTTAGGGGCGGGGCTGGCCAGGGCTGCCTTCTAGCCTATGAGGTGCGGCCAAGATGGACAGGCAGCGGCATGCTGGGGTCTGCTTGCTTCTTTTTCTTCTCCTTTTTTTTTTTTTTCTGTCAACTGGCAAGCAGAAGGTGAGGTGGAAAGCACGGGCTTTAGAATCAGAAGGGGCAGAGTTCAAATGCAAGCCCTGAGAGCCCCCAGCTGACTCTCAGCTCAGGCCATGGGGTGAGGGGGACCTCAGAGGGCAGTTTGTGGTTCCAAGTCTCACTTTCCTCACCTCAAAAGCGGAACAACAGTCCTGCCCCCTCATGTCTTCAGGATTCTGTGAGCTAACCCACGCACAGGTCGTCTGGAGGCTGTGCTGGTCCAGCACACTCGCTGAATTCATTCAGGGCTCATTTTTTTAAGTCCCTCCAGGGGGATCCAGGCCTGGGCTGGGAAGTGCAGGCGGTGTGGTCTGTCACCAGCAGGGAAGGGTGAGCCTCGCGGGGGAGCGGACGAGAAGCTGCTTGGCCTCCGTGGTAGCTGAGCCTGCCCATTCGGGTCCCCAGGGGGGGCGAGCCCCAGATGTTGGCTTTGCCAGGTCCCTTCTGCCCCTGGGGCAGACACCTCAGGCAGGAGAACACGCAGCAGGAGAACAGGCAGGAGGAAGGAGCTATGGCACATGGTGGGCCTCAGGCTTCAAGAGCTTCCCTCCTGTGAGAACAGAGGCCCCGTTGAAGACAGTCTGGTCCTCCAGGGGACCCAAGGTCCCCTCCAGCATCACCCACCTGGAAGTTCATCATCTCCTGGGCTTCGCCCCGCAGGAATCCTCATGGTGCTGTGAGGGGAAGGCAGGGTCCATGCCCCAGCTTTGGGACGAGGACACTGAGGCTTAGAGCGGCCAGGGCCTGCTGTCCATCTCTCATGTAATCAGCCGTGGGGTTGGGCTGCAGTGCTGAGCTCCCTGTTCTCTGCTGTGCGATGTGGGGTCTGGGGAAGTCTCTGATGCTTCAGAAGCTTGTGGAACGTGTGCTCGGATCTCTAAAGCCACACGGTCCTGGCAGGATGAGGCAAGCCTGTCCCCGCCGTTCTCAGAGCTGACTTGCTGTGTCCCCTCAGGCTGTCACCGGGCCTACTGTGGAGACGGCCACCGGCACCAGGGCGTGGAGGACTGTGACGGCTCCGACTTTGGCTACCTGACGTGTGAGACCTATCTCCCTGGGTAGGGATCACCTGCTTCCTTCAGTTATTTTTGAGTGTCTTTTTTTGTTCTTGCTACTTTCTGCACATTGAGGCATGTTGACAAATACTGCAAGGTCCTTGCCCCCTGGGGGAGACAGGCAGTAGCACATCAGACCTCATCACCACCTGTCCCCTGCCCCCTGCAGCTCTGTGTGCAGCCACCGGCCACCAGTGGGACGAGCAGGCTCTAGGCTGGGCCGTTGCCCCTTGACTCCCACCCCAGGGGCTGCCAGGACCCTCAGTCTTCTGGGTGTGGGAGGGAGTAGAGGGTGGAGGGGTCAGGGTATTTCAAAGAATGTAAGCTTCTGTGTAACTGGAATTTTCTGGAACAGCCCCCAGCACTGGCAGGCCCATCAGTGAACATGAGGTCACACCACCGTTCTTACCTCGTCCTGCTGGCTGCTGGCCTTTCCGAGGAACCTCAGGAACTTGGGGTTCCGCTGTTCTTTCAGAGACCGCTCAGGGAGCCCAGGCCTCTCAGAATGCGTGTGCTAGTGTCCTGCTTCTACCTGGACATCTTCCGAGCCCTTGATGGCCAGCAGCCCCTGAGGCACTGATTCCAGGCTGGAATGTGGCTTCCTAGGATAACCTAACCTAGTTCCTCGCAGAACCAACTGTATAGCATTTAGGGAAAAAGGAAAGGCCAATCCCTCCCCCAGTCCACATCCTGCTCCCCCTGGCTCCAGAGGGGATGGCTTGCGCCTCACACTTCCCTGGCCCTTCAGGAATCAATCTTGTCAACCTTCACTTCCAGCCCTATTCCTCTGGAAGGCCAGGACCCAGGCCCTGGGCAAGACCAGGGCACAAATGCCAGGCCTGTCTCTGTAGTTCCACTCCCTGCTCTCCTTTCCAAAGGTGGTCTCCTCAACCTCCTGCAGGCCTGTGGTCACCCCATCACTCAGCCTGGTAGACTTGACCAGGCCCCATTGCATCTGTCTGTTTGCACTGGACCCACCCTGAAATCAGGGCAGCAGAGAGGGGTGGGAGGTCTGAGCTGGTGCGGGTGTGATGCAGACAACAGCGTGTAGCTAGTCAGACATGGAGTGCAGAATTGCATTGAGCCCAAGGCTTACCCCTGGCTCACAGGCTTCTCGCCTCATCCCTAGAAGCTTGGGAGATGCTGTGAATATGGGTATCATGGTAAACCCTGTCTCAGGATTAGCCCTGGGGGTTACAGAGGTGTAGACGTTACCATCCAACATGGTAGCCCCCAGCCACATGTGGCTGTTTAATTGAAATTAAGTAAAAGTTAAAATGTAATTCTTCAGTCACATTAGCTATGGGTTAAGAACTCAGCGTTCCATGTGGCTCGTGCAGCCATAGTGAGTTTCAAAGGGCGTGTCTTGTAAGGGGCCTTCTAATAAAAAGTGCTGGAAATCCTTTACGCCTTGAGAAGGGGGCGATGCGCTAGGAGATGCTGTGTTAGGAACAACCACCTCCTCCTGCCTAGAACCCCCAGCAGGGTCTCAAGGGAAAAAGTCCCAGAGGTCCGAACACAGCTCCCTCTGTCCCGATCCCGAATGAGAATGGGGAGTTTGGACAGCAGCCTTGGCCCAGAGCACGGTGACAGCCGTGCTGGGGTTGGATGAGGTTTAACCAAAAGTCCCTTGAGGTGCCCCTCAGAAGAGTGCTCAGGGCCACCCACCGCCTGCAGCTCCCTGACCCGGGCTGCTCTCTGCCCCCCTCAGGTCCTACGGAGACCTGCGGTGCACCCCGTACTGCTACATCGACTCCACACCCTGCCGCTACTTCACGTGAGGGGGTCCCGGAGGGGGTGAGCTGCACCCCACGAGACCGGCTGCAGCTTCTCCACTCTCATCACACTGACCTCGAGTCGTCCTGGTCCAGTTTCCACCACCTTCGTGGCACAAGAACAGACTCCTGCTGCTAAGATGCACTTTGACCTCAGCCTGACCAGAAGCACTCAGGACCGTGCGGGCCCAGCTGGGACGTACCCCCATCACCACCGCCTGGCTGGGGCCCTTTGTCTCTGGAGGGTGTCCGCCAGGCCATGGACCTGACTCAGCACCTTAGACACCCACTCCTGTGTCTGAGTTTGTCCTCGTCCCACTTGGGGCGTCTGCGCACCTGTGACCTCCGGACACTCCGGCGTTCTCACCTGGCTGTCGCGTCTCTGGAGGAGCTGTGAGCCACACAGCTGGAAGTGGGCTTGTTCTCTCCTGGAGGCTCCTGTCTCTGGACCCTCCAGGGGACCGCTGATGGGCCACAGCCCAGCACGGCCACACTGGGAGGCGGCTCCTGCAGAAAGGAACCCAACTGTGAAAAGACTAATTAAGGGTGCCTCGCCAAGCCCTTCTCTGCCCTGAGCAGCGGTGGAGGCTCTGCAGGGTGCTCACCCCAAAGACTGGCAGAACAGTGGCCTTCACGTCTCGACCTTCCCCAAAGGGGCGGCTCTTCTCCACCACCACCGTGACCTGAGTGCTCGCTGCACTTCGACCTCTGCCGTGTGATGCCCCTCTTGTCCATTTCTGGCTCTGGAGATTCGCTAGCAGAGTGTGACTTGGTGTCCAGGCCTGGGCTGGCTGTGGGCAGCTCTTCAGTCCTGTTTTCCCTGTCAAGGGCCCCACTACCAAGTGGTCACTCGGTAGTGCTGAGTCCCAGTCCTAGCCGCTGCGACTTTCTGTGTCCCTGTATCATGTGGCCTGTCCTCAAGTCTGCCTGCTGGGCCTGATTGTTTCCACAGGAATGTCAGTCCTGCTTGTCTGTGAGCTGCCTTTAGCACCTCTCCTGAGTGGGATATAGCTTTGTTCTGGAAAGCTGCCTCCCCCATGGCAGACCTCAAATGGGATTTGCCCATTTGCCACCAGAGGGAGGGACACTCCTGGGCCTTTGTCCACAGCTATTACATGAACCTGAGTCACAGGGGTCTGCAGGCAGGAGCTCCAGGCCTAGTGGGCAGTGGGCTGGGGTCTGTGTGGACAGGATCAGCTCTAGGGCAGCGTATCCAAGAGGGGAGCGCATGGGTCAGCCTGACTCCCTCAGCCTTGACCACCAGTCCAGACTGGGGTGTGCAAATGAGAAATAAGGAAATAAAGGCAGTTAATTTCCCCATAGTGGCTCTTTTTTTCCTGGGCACTTCGGGCCAGTGTCCCCACATTGCCTGATGGAGTGAATTCAAGTCTGGTTTCCAGATTATGCAGAGGGTTCTAGAGTGTGGAAGCAGTCCTACTCCCTCGGTCAAGGAAGGAAACTGAGCTCCAGAAATGTGGAGGGACTTCCAGAGGTTGTACAGACTGTTCTAGCTAACACCAGCCTTGTTTTAGGGACTTGTTTAGGGTGGGGTAGAAAGCCAGGCCTGTCCTTGAACTTGGCCAAGAAGGGCCCTGTCTTAGGGCCCTTGCCTGGGAGGCACTAATCTGGCCCTCCTCTGGCTGTGACCCAGCTTCATGGGATTTCTACACAGGGACATGAGACCCCTCTCAGGTGGAGGGGGTAGGACTGGGGACTGGAACCATCTCCTTGTGCTGCCATCTGCTGGTATGAATTTTGAAGAATCTAAAACTGCCAAATCAAACCTGGCCTTCTGGGTCTTGATGAAAATGGCAGGTGAGCAGAGAATGTATTCAGTATAACTTGATTATAACATATGTAGACATTTGTATGTGAGCCTCCCTCTATGGTCTTCTGACCCAGCAATATTTGAGAAGGGCCTGTGTCCAACTTTTTCACAGGAGAGTTCTCAAAGGCTGAGGAAAAGTTACATTATCTGAAGAACCTATATAGTGACAGTAATTCTACCCTGTGGCACAGTGAAGTGGAAGGATGAAACACCAGGGAGACAGCCCTCAGCCCTTCCTGGAATGCTGACTCTGTGGTCTCAGGAACAGGCTTCTCAGGAACAGAGCTGGTCGGCTGCCCATAGGTACTTATGAGCAGCCCACACAGCCACAGAGTAGGTGACAAGAGTTCACTCGTGCTAGGTAAATGTTTCCTGAGAACACTGGCTAGTCTGTGGGAAGCTGAAGTATCCAATGTGGAGCTGAGAGTCTGGAATCTGGAGCCTGGGATTTGTGTTCATACCTGGCTCCTCTTGTCTCGTATCCTCCAACTCCTCACCTGAAAGACACTTTAGGCAAGGGCTGAATTCTAACATTTTGAACCTCAGCCTCATTGCAAAGCAATGAGAAAGAGCAGTGGTTCTCAAACTGCTTCCCATTAGCCCATCTGGTGAAGACCTCAGGTAGGAAATTGTAGACCAACGAAATTGGGCTTACCTGCTTGGAACCTTGCGAGACCCAAGGCCAGAAATGGGACATCTCATCAAACCAAAACAAGCTTGTGAGAGGATTTGGGAGGGGTGGAGTGTCAACAGAATGCAAAGGAAGCAGGGTTGGGACAGGCTCAGGGCAAAGCAGGCTGTGGATAGAGGGATCAAGCCCAGACTGTGGAAGTCCTGAATCTTTAGAAAACTGCAAAGAAAAACACAAGTTGTGCATCTAGGGTGGGAATTGCTCTCTGGCAAAGTGACTTGCACAGCTCAGGTCTTCCAAGAACAGGTTTGCGAAGGGCAAAGTGGTGACAGCCCATGATTTTAGTCTGAGTTGAGTCCAGGCGGCAAGCAGGCACCACAAAGCGCGGCTGGGGATGTCACTGGAAAGAAAGCAGCAGCCACTCAAAGAAAGGAGTGACAGTGACACTTCAACGAGGCAGCAGTGACCTTGGGCTTTCTGCAGGGGGCGTTCTCAGTCAGCTCTGGTTGTCTGGTGAACAAAGGGGTGCAGGAATGGTTTTTTTGCCTCTTAGTTGTGCTGTTTTTAAAATTCTTTCACCAATCACAGAAGTCCAAGCTCTGTTCAACTGATTCCCAAGGATCCAGCCTATAGCTGGGGTGCTCTGGGCCAGTCCAGAGGCTCCACCAGAACTAGCATGGTGTTGAGCTGAGGTTTGGCCCTGGGACCCTGGATCCACCTTCAAAGCTGTGTGAGTACCAACTTTGTAAGCAAAGTGAAGTCTCTGAGGGAAGCTTGTACTAGTACTTAAGGAAAATAACTAGTACTTACGAACCAGTGCTTGGAAAGATAGTAGGACAAGTCTCTGCACATCTTGGAATAAACACACCGGGTTAGCCCTCATTTTAATGGGGCCTTGGAGGGCACATGAGCCAAACTGCTTAAGAGTCTCCAAACATCATTATACATAATGGGCAACCTATGCCCGGTGACAGCTTTACTTGAGTTGTCTGCCCTCTCCCTCCCTGGTAGAGGAGTGAACCAATTTACAATTTCAGGGCAACTCTGCTCTTCAATTTGTGTGATAAATAGGAGCTCACAGGTCAAGGACCTTGGCTGTCCACCAAGATGTCTGCACTCGAGCAGCTCAGTTGC
This sequence comes from Galemys pyrenaicus, assembly GCA_019455555.1. Classification (NCBI taxonomy): domain Eukaryota; kingdom Metazoa; phylum Chordata; class Mammalia; order Eulipotyphla; family Talpidae; genus Galemys; species Galemys pyrenaicus. Next base: position 2,317,187 of record JAGFMF010011681.1, on the reverse strand, counting down.
CACGCATGGGTCCAGAGGCTGTAACCTGTGACTTCTTCTGTTTGACGTCATCTGTAATCATTGTGAGAGGGCTGTCCCTAAGAAATTAGAGAACTCACATTGCCTTCCTCAGAGGGGTTCTCTGAGGTGTCACCTGAGTTTTCAACCCCACACAGTTGATTTTGAGTCAGACAATGCTACAAGAAACCATCTTTCTGAAGAAAGAAATTGGGAATTTCCCCTGCCCTCTGTTCCCTTTTGCCCATTCCTTTTATAAAAAACGGGTCCATGTGACACCGATTCTGTGAAGACACTAGTGTCTCAAGAGTTTCATTTGTGGTTATTTGGCTTCTGTAATTTCCTCAACAACGAGGAATTATCTTGTCTTCCCTCCACACAACCCCAACTCTTCGAAATTTTGTGGTTATTTGGCTTCTGTAATTTCCTCAACAACGAGGAATTATCTTGTCTTCCCTTTACACACCCCCAACTCTTCGAAATTTTGCTGTTCCATCCCAAATCCACTACCACCCCTCACCACTGGCCCCCTCTCCCAGTTACCCTCAATCCATCACTGAGGAGAGAAGTTGAAGGCAGTCATGGTCATGATCATGGTTCTCCAGAGGAGGCCATTTCATCCTGGGGCAGCAGGTCTCAAGTTTTAGGATTCAGCTGGGGTGGGGCCTGAGAATAGGCGTTTCCAATAAGGTTCCAGGCCATGCTAATGCTGCTGGACCAGGGACCACATTTTAAGAGCCACTCCCTGGAGAGAAGTCTTGTCTGAGAACAAAGGCAGATCACAAACAGAAAAAGGTGGGCGTTTTGGGTGGGCAGCTTTTTAATACTCTATTCCACTGAAGAATATTGCGGGCTTTGGACTGTTTTGGCCAATAGAATACTGTGGACGTGATGCTGTGTTGAGTCCTCAGGTCACAAAGGCCATGTAGCTTCTCAGAACATTCATCCTAGGGGAAGGCAGCCACTGTGTAAGAAGATCAGTTTCCTGAAGACTGCATTGCAGGAGGTCTGGTTGCTTCAAGATATCCCCACTGTGGGGCCAGACATGTGAGTGAAGCCACTTTGGACTCCCCAGTCCTGCCCATCTACCAGATGAGTGACCTTAGCTGAAGCCACAGGAGAATTGCCCAGTTCAGCTCTGTCCTAATCCCTAACCAACAGGTCCCATGAGAGAAAATGGAGGGATGTGTCAAGCCTAGAGGAGTCCATGGCTTGGGTTTGGTGCCCTCTGCAATAACCACGAATAAAACCCATCTTAATTCCCACCAGGACTTCTATTTATCTGGTCAGGAAAAGCCAGAGCTGGGAGACTTAAGAGATCATGCTCTCAATCATGGTGGAGACACAGGGTCCATGGAGGTCATGGATGGATTGCAGTAATCATCCTAATTCTTCACACCTAATTCTGCACCCACACCCTTTCCGAGGTATTTGCAACCCTCCTCGTTAACTGGTAAGTGTATTTCTCCACTCCTTGATTCTGATCTTGGCCCTGTGACTTGCTTTGACCAATGATGCAAAGCCAGTCGTCTGCAGAGGTAGTTGTTTTTTCCTCTCTTGCTCTAGCACCTCTGCCTCTGCCACAACCTGTCTGGACTAGCTTGCTGGCCAAGTCATCTTACATCAACTGAACCTCATCAACTGCTACGTACATCAAGAAGCCCAATCAAGGCCAGAATTGTCCAGTCGAAGTCACCAATTTTGAGCCAAAAAACACAAAAACCAAGAAAACCAGTTATTTTAAGCCAGTTTGAGGACGGTTTGTTACCTATCATTGTAGGGGCCGACAGTTAATGAGGATGAAGCACCCTTAGATGATGAATTCATACCATTTGGTCCCCAAGGGTCCTGGTTCAAATCAAACTTTTACTTCCACCTGAGGAAGTGGACACCAGTGGCAGAACAAGCAGCAGATTCCTAGTCTGGTTCTCTTGACCCACTAGGTGAAAGTCTACACAGTCAAAAAGGAATATGGTCAACGTGTACATCAACATCTTCAGCCTGTCAGGAGAGCCCAAACCACGAGGTGGATGTGGGCATGGCCACCAGAGCTGTGAGAGGGAGTGAGGGAGGGAGGCAGGAGGCCATGTCCACTGGGTGTCTGTATGGCATGTGGCGTGGTGTTCCAGAGGGGGAGTTCAGTGAGCTGAAAAATCAAGGATTTAGTTGAAACTGCATGGTCTCAGAGCCAAAACTAAGTGGCCTTTCTAGACCCAGTAAAATGGCCTCTGTAGTCATGTGGCTTGCTAGAGACATTGGTTTTGACCTTCATACCTTTTAAAGCTGAGGTATGCATCCTACTGATCTCAAATTTTAAATTAAAAGCAATCAATTTAGATCATTACACTTAAGGGCAAATAATTTTTCAAAGAACCTTGCACTTTTCATTCATTTCTAGTTCACTGATTTTGTGTTAAGAAAATAAAACCCACCAATACAAGAAGAGTATTGCTGACCTTCATTTTTTACTTAAATATAGTGATCTTTTAAGAGAATAAACCAAAAAAACTTTTACACAGCAAACATTTTACATAAATGTAAACATGCACATCTACTTCATAATTAAGCAAAATAAACCTTTAGGCACAAGATTTTAAAAAATCATTGGAGAATGAGACAATGAGCCTAAGACAAAAAAAAATAGGAGCAACAAAAACACACATTTCATTAATATTCCAATTGGTCTTATCTTCCAACCTACTGGTTAAGGCCTGAGTTTCAGAAATCCTACGTTCCTTGCCAAATGGAAACATCCAATTCGGCTGTACCTAATATATATCCTCATGACTATTATACTTTCAAAATAATGTAATAAATACATCACTCACTCTCTCATACATACACAAACACATCCCTACTTAACGAGCCTCTCAAACAGGGAAGGATTTTGGAATTTTCAAGTTATCCCACCACTGAAGCACATACATTTAATTAATACCACACAGAAAAAAAATAATGATTCTGCTACGGCTACAGTTCATGAGTGGCATCTTAACAAATCTTTAGTTTATTTGTATTGTTTTCCCAAATTACATCTTTGCTGTGGCTCGCCATGACCCCGAGGGTGCTCTGGACTTCAGTCCTCACGCCCTGCCTAATGACCCACAGTGTGGCAGACACTGAGCTGCAGAACAAAAAGGCAATGGTGGCCATTCAGTTTGAGACTTGATAAGTCAGGAACATCAGCATAGGAGAGTTTTCAGCTGGTGCCAAACGCCTACCCTCTGTACTCCACCCTTAGTTTTCTCTGCCTCCTCCCCATCAGGCTATCAGCATCTGAATTCCTATGGATAGCTATTGCAGGGAACAGAGATGAGAACGATATTCCCTTCTTGCAAGGGAGTATTCACCAACCAGAGCTCAAGCAAGAGGCAGTCAGTGTGTCCACAGAGAAGGTTGAAAAGGCCAGAGGTCAAGTCCATGAAGATGGCACTTACAGAGCCCCAGGAGTGGGGCTCAGCAGGGAAGAGGAGGAGAGACTGAGAAGGCACAGAGGCAGGAAGAACAAGTCCAGTTCGGCTGGCACAGGGTACTCAAGAGTAGTCTGTGACACCAAATTCTTGTTTTCCAGAAAGATTTTTACTCTGGTGGGTAGTGCTGAAGGGTAGGAGGAAGGGCTGCTGAAGATCTGTGCAGGGGCAAACCTGGAGCTTTGCTCGGGGATGACCACAGTGTTGGGTGGGATGAATGGGTGGGAGAGCATATGAAGCTCAGAGCTCGACTCACGAAGCCCACGGCCATACGCAAGCATTTCCTATAGAAACAAACATCTTGACCCAATATGCCAAAAACCACAGTCTGTCTGTATTAATCAAGACTCTGGGTGAAAAAAAAAAAGAGGCTTAATTTTAGTTCAAGTTCCTGGAACCTGCCCCAGCTTGAGCAGGTTGAGAGCAGTGAAACAATTCCCACATCCAGTAACAATTCAAGTCTCCCAATTAAGACCTTCACCTTCCCTGAGTTGTCATTACCAAGGAATTATAAAGCAATTATCAATTCATTATAAATAAGTTCCAACATGCCATTAAAGCCACTGTAACCTCAAGACAGGCTGAGACCACCAGAGACTGACCCATTACCTTCACTCGGTGCAGCAGCCTGAGCCCTGTCAACACCAGCAACCTGTGGCCCCTAAGTGGATGAAACAGGTGACACTAAGGCAAAACACTAACCGAAGCCCTCACCGTGGACCATCTATTTCCTTCCTAGGTCCAGCTCCCCTCCACTAGCTAGGGAGGGTGAGGCCACCTGGGTGAAGGGACATGAGAAAGGGAAACCATTTTTAATGTTCTTGACACCCACTGAACTGAAGTAAATGGAAATTTCTCAGGACACATTCATTCATAGAAATGGGTTATTCCACACCAGTTATGGACCGATTCTTCACACGTTCATTCACCACGGAACATTCACTAGTGACCAGTTTCCTACAACAACAAATTCACTTGGAAACTGCTCACTGCAGAAGGCAATCTTGTGACTTTCTTCTAGTTGGAATATAAAAAAATACAGATCAGTCTAGTCAGGCACAAACAGTGGTACAAAAGCATGAACAGAAACACCTTACTGAAAAATGTGCTCATTTCTTATTGCAGAGGTTCTATCTAGATTCTGGTTTCTGGAAATCTGCTACAGGTTCAGTTGTTCAGAAAGGTTTCTTCACTGCACCTCTCTTCCACCACCCCTCCCCGACCACCCCTAAATCCACTGAATGAAGAACACTCGGTATGGAGCCACACGGAAACTAAAGCCAGTTCAACCCAGTCTCATGCATTAGCACAGTGGCTGCTGGTTTCCTCTGCTCAGTCAGCTTCATGCACTTGGGGACTCTCTGAATCTGAGCTGAAGCACCGAACATCTTTTGGAATCTAACAAAAGCTCCAATGTACATTTAAGTCCCATACATAAGTAAATGAAGGAGCAGTGCGTAAAGCCCGTGGGAGGGTCGGAGACTGGCCGAAGCCAGCGGTGTACTGCCCCCTTCCTTTGTCTGGAAATGAGAGGGTTGAAGGAGCAGAGCTCCAGGCCCAGCTGACACTCTTCCATCTTGAAGTCCCTTTCTACAAGGGCTTGTCAGGTGGATCAGACAAAATTTTTGACCATTTTGTGTCAACAATTTAAAGTGGTTTTTTTAACATACTTCTACGCTGCAGTTTGAAGTTCCCCTCTCTCTTCTGCCCCTCAGAAGATGGTGTTTCATCTCACTGGTGCAGGCCACCTGCCAACTTGGGGCTGACTACTGACTCACTGGCCTGGTAAAGCGGCAGCCACTGTAACTACACCAGGGCACGTCTGTCTGGTTTTCACTAATGGTGTTACCAAATGGGAATGTAATTCTGTTAGTTCTTCTATAGATCTACTTAAAACTCTGAAACTTGAGACTGCTCAAAAATTACATGAGAAAATCACCCATCACCACTAAGTTAAAGACTTGAATATGAGAGTCCAGAGTCTCAAACTCCCACTACAGTCACAGATCTGCATTTTCTTCTTGGCAATGGATGCCGCGCTAGCTTAGCCTGGTCTTGTAGCTTAAGCAGCGCACCATGAAGTTGATTTCGAAAGATCCGGCTCTAGTCATCACTGTCACTGCCAGACTCACTCAACTGCAAGTCATTTCCTATAAAGAGAAAACACAATCCTCAATAATTTTTACAATGAAGAGATCTAAGACTAAAAAACCTGGCAACTGGTACCCCAGACTTAGGAAGGTGATGGGGCCAGGGCGACAGCTGCTGACTCTCGTACATGACACGCTGAAGCAGTATCTGTGGCTGACATGCCTCCCCTCTTTCAGCCATAAAAGGGAAAGCACACTCACGGAGGGTGTTCATGAGCTGGTTGCTTCCTTGTGGCCGGCTGGTCCCATTGGCCACCGCCGGCCTGCTGTTGTAGGACTGCTGGTGTGAAGGCTGGGGAGGAGAGCCCGGGCCGTTGTCCTCGCCTCCGCTGCTGGAGCTGTCGTCATCACTTCCTGATGAGCTCTCAGAGTCTGAGGAGCTGCTCCCACTGCTGCTGCTCATCTGTTCGATAATGTCAACTTCGGCCCTCAGCTCTAGAATAAAATAACGTGGCGGGCGGGAGTTAGCACAGCAGCCATTCTCAGGACAGCACCTAGAGCCTTCTATAAATACACATCAGCAAAACCAACAGCAATGAAGAGTAACTTAAAATGAACTCTCACTTCTCCTTAAAAATGCACAAACAAAATTACCAAAACCAAAACCAATGAACAAAAAAACCCTCTCTCCAGAGAGAGAATGGAAACTAAATCCACCCAAAATAACCAAAGCAAACTGTTTCAGGATAATGACTGCTCTGTGTAAGAAATGACTGGAATCTATTTTCACTTTATCTGCTTTATGAGTCATGGCACTAAACTCCAGATAAGAAAGTAGTATGGTAGAAGTTCAAAAAACAATTAAACTAGGAATTGGTCTGAGTGCTTATTTTAGGTCTATCTCTAATCAACAGTGAGACCCAGGTAGAAACCAATGACTTTTCCAAGACACCAGAGAAACGCTGGGCCAGAACAGACATCCCCTGAGGTCCTTTCTAGCTCCATGAATAAATGGAGACTCACAGGAAGACGTTCAGAGACTGAAAAAAATGGTGAAATGACATCTTCAGTTAAGCTCTGCCCTCTCACATCTGACTGACAGCCATGCACATGAAGCATGCTTACGCATGTCAGTATCGTTGAGTACATTAAGGACACAGCAGAAGTGAGACATCAAGATGCCAGATTTTCCTGTCCAGACATAACATGGGGCCTTAAAAACCATCGTTCTTAAGCATAACTGACAACAACTAACTCACAATTCAAGTGAAAACTTCCATACACAGCATTTTACTACCATGCAAAAGGAAAGAAAAATTTAATCATCCTGAACACTGTGTAGAGAGATTTCATTTGCTAAAACGACATTTCGACATTTATATAGAGTGAGAAAGGCAAATGACTCAAGGACAACTCTTCATCTTTTCCTCTTTGCTATTACTATAGGTTTTATTTTGTTGTGTAAGATTTTACAAATATAAAACGACAGACTCATAACTTCCGAACAGTCTTAAGAATTCAAACCATCCACCGTATGGGGAGAAAGCCAGGGTGAATTTATCTCAGGTTCGCACTGGACAGCGTCTGCCCAGCCTGTTAGGTCTCTCTGGCCAGTGTCCATTCCCACCGGTCCACAGAGAGTGTTGACATTTACACGCTGTGTGTCAAAGCAAGCACTGGTCATTTCACTTTAAATGTCCCTTTGTCCCAATTACACTAAAGTTGGCACACTTGGTTCTGACCCCAGCACCTTAGAATTTTCTCTCTCCCAAGCCTGAAGGAGTGCTGCTATGTGGCCCATCACACTTGTTTAACTTCTGGGTCTCTGAGTAGGTCACTATTCCTGGACTCCCTCTTGTCAAATGAAATAGGTATGAATTTCTACCCTCATCAGCTTGGGGAAGGCGAGTGCTTTAGAGATGTCTTAATGGCAGAGAATGCCCGTGTCAACCAGTGAATACCATGTCAACATGGCAGCCCTGTGACCACCACAAAAACATTAACACCCCACTTCAAGTTGCTATCGCGGCTCCTGAAATGTTCTCTACCTCTTTTGATGTCATCCAGCTGAGGTTCAGGTGAGGGATTATCTTTCAAGGGAGAAGTTTTAGGTCCAACTGGAGGCTTCGTTGGAGCTCTGAATGGCATAGGTGGTGGAGGTGGAGGTGGAGGTGGAGGTGGCTGTGGTGGTTGCGGGGGACGAGTGGGCTGTTGTTCCATTCTGGCTTGGATTTTACTGCTCCCCTCAGCTCTGAAATGAGGTACACACAATAGAGGGGTAAACAGTGGTTCTGAAATTTGTCCAGTGACCAAACACCAGTCTCTGCAGACCCCCATACAGATTGCTTCAAAATACTCATATTTTTGCAATTTTATCACATGGATTACTCATTCAACAAATGTCTACTGTATTTCAATACTGCATCATACACCAGTGATAGAGATGAGTACAACAGAGGTGCTGTCCTCAAGACTTGTAGCAGAAAGCAGACAAAACACATATCCAGGATACAATATGATTATGAGAACCCATTTTACTAGTAGACGAGGTGACTATCTGTGTACAACACAAAGTTAGAATCACAAGTATGTGAGTTACTAAATGAAATAGCTCTTGAAATACTGGCCAATTTACAAATTCTCTCGCTATCAATCTGCTGCTTGCTCATCTGCTCCATGCCAACTCTTTCTGGCAGACAAGCAGAATTCCATCTCAAACTGAAAAAATTCTACCCTTAAGAATTTCTGTTGCAAATGGACAGTCCAGCACTCTTCAAACATTAATATGATTACAAATCACCTGAGATCTCTTTAAAAATGCAGGTTATGATTTAGTAGGTCCTGAAATTTTACTTTCAACAAGCATCCAATTTTTTATTATTATTATTCTGGGGCATATAACAGCTGGCAACCATCAGCAACTGGGGAGGAACAGCAGCACCTGGCTAGTGGAGGTGAATGATACAAACACACCCAGCAGAAGAGGCACAGGGGCACCATGGTGGACCCTTGGGACAGAGCTCACCCTCGGTAAATCACAATCTTACGAGTCCTCAGTTTCTTTATCAGGTGGGGATTTCCACTCCCCCCCGCCTTAAAAGCTGGCAACAGAACCTTTCTGAAAGTAATCTGTAAACATTAGGTAACGCACATAACATCTAGCACACGACAGTCTCTCAGAGGATCTTTATGATTTTTGTGGAATGAATGAAAGAAGCGAAAAATAAACAGAAAAGTATCAGACTATAACACTCTTTAAAATTTGGTCATACTATAATAATTGTTGTCTTGCAACGTAACAATGAGAATTGTGATAAATCCATTATTTATAGAATGAATTTTCAATTTCCAAATAAAATCTGACTTCATATTAGATATGTAATGCCAGTTGAATTAAATACTGAAAAGAGCTCACTATCAAAAAATAGACAAAGCTTTATTTTGGTATTATATAATAATCCTAAAGGTAACCTGCAAAAAAACTTCCTGTTTCCAATCTAATAAAAAACACAGTATCCAATTATTCTTTTATAATTACATCTGTAAATTTTAATCTTATTCCTTAGGTGGTATTGTATTAACAACCCCAAGGTTAATAGAATTGATTTTTTAAAAAAAGATTTATTTTCATTTACTTATGCACACAAGAACTGGGGTATAGGTCAGAGGTGCGGGGGGGCGTAGGAGGGGCGGTAAGAGGATTCACCAGAGAGAGAGTAGGGTCGCAGAACAGGCAGACCTACTGAAATACACTGCTGAGGGGAGTAGCGAGCAGAACAGGAGAGGCCTGCTTCACCATGTGAGTTAGCTCCCTGGCCAGGGATCAAACTCATGTTGCCGTGGCTGGTGATAAGTTTGATTGTGCTGAAAATCAACCAACCCCTTGCGACACCAGAGAGGCCCTAAAATTGATTTCTTTATAAATCACAACCCCCCTTTTCCCAAGTTTGGTCTCTATAAGTCAAGTTTTCAAAGCATCATTTTTTTACTGCATTTGCAGGGGTGACAACTTGTTAATTTGTTTAAGAAAACAGTAGCGTTACTGAGATTTTTCGATGACTGTGGAGAGGACAGTGAGTACCTGATGCTCACATCTTTAAAACAGACTGTATAACACAAGGGTATAGCAACACCACACCAATCTATCTGGTCATGCACATACCTTGTTTTCTTGACCTGAATGCTGCTACTGAGTTTTTCCAGCACATATTCACCAGTGTCGTGGTTGATGATAAGCACACAGTCTTTCTGGTAAGGTCGTTTGTTCCCCTTGAACACAGTCATTGGTGGCGTGGATCCCTGCACGCCAGAAGGGTATAAGGCAATAAAACTCAACATACTAGCATACGCGCATCCAGACTGAATTTACAAGAGACTCTACCTTGTTGAATCTTTTATCAGAGCTATCTGAAAAGGACACAATGAAATGACTTCTATTTTAAGCCCTCTGGCTTCCCAGGCAAAACTAAATGGAAATAATAAAGCAGAATCTGTGACTATGCAACTGGTTCTAAGTAACCAAAAAAGGTACCATAAATTACTGTACATTTTTCTAGGGTCAAGAAATGTTCTAAATATTGGTGAAGTGTGGACTGAGAAAAATAATTGAACTATTACTTGCATTACATTCACTAGTGTTTTTATCATGAGAGGTAGAACAGGTGAGCGATCTCCATATTTCCTCATAATTGGGAGAGTGGCTGGCTTCTCCCCCAAGTCACCCAACCGTCAGAGCACTCTCCCGGGGTAGCTCATTACTCTAGTTAGCTTGCAGTAAATAAATCACACCACTCACCTGCTTCAGTCTTCAACTGCTGTTCTGTTGCTCTGAGGTCAAAGAATAAGTTCTTTAAACTGGACACTTGGTCCTTCAGCCTCACTCTGCATCACCTACCCCTGCACTGGATGGACTCCAGAGTAGAAAGTGACCAGCCTTCTCTCAGATCTTCAGGTTCTTTCTTGCAAGGCTTTAACAAGGCTTCTACATGCAGCGACGCCCTGCCTCTCCCTCTTTCAATTACTCAACCTTCAAATATGTTCAAAGGTCATTTCCATACAGTAGCCTTCCCCGATTTTCTAAAACGAATGCTGTTTTCCTATACTTCTTTTAAATCCAGACCACAAGCTCTAAAGGGCAAGAAATGTGATTCTGTTCAAGGCTATTCTCGGCCTAGCAGTGTGCCAACACATAGCAGGTACTCAGTAGTTATCAAATGTAAGATTGCGTCCCTGTATTGAGTTAAAAAAGGCTCTGGCATTGCAAAGAACTTTAGACCAGCTAACACCTTCATTTTACACTGGGGAAATTAAGGTCCAAAGAGAGATGACGTAACCTGCCAAAGGCAACAAGTAATGAACTAGTAGTTTGAACTGGCAGACAAGTAATTTTCCTCAGCATAAAGCCTCCCAGGATTCCCTGCCCAAAGCAGTGTCATTCTTTCACTGGTCACCAGACACTTAAAATGTCCCAGACCAGGGCTGTGACACTCAACGACACATGTTCACTAAGCATATTTTGTTTGATCCTTCCGGCTTCATGATCAGTGTTGCCTTGGGCGAGGTTTCATAGCAGTCTTCCTCTACAAGGGTTCTCAATTCAGCTTTGAACTGGGTCCCTCGTCCCTCAATTAGCTGAATGTTCGGAATCTCTAGTTCTTGCTTTAAAGTACGGCCCTGCTCTTGACTCCTCATTTCCTCCTCCTGAAATGAGCTGTCTCGGGAGAGTGCTCTGACGGTTTGGTGGCTCGGGGGAGAAGCCAGGCACTCTTCCAATTATGAGGAAATATGGAGATTGCTCACCTCTTCTACCTCTCATGCTCCAAGATGCCAAATCAGCTGCTGCTTGCACGCCCATTGGCTGCCCCACCTCACTAAACAGGCGTTGTTTTATGAGCATGGCACCTAGGGCTTTTCTCTGGAGTTGCACAGAAGGAAAGCTAAGCAAGCCTAAGCGTCGCTAGAGGTCCATTTAAGAACCCTGTTTACTCTGTGACAGATGCGAATAGACAGCTTGGGGAAAACGGTAAGGAACTGTTTTTAATCAAGCACCTGGGAAGTATAATTTCATCCAACCTGCCAAATTCCTTTTTTTCTTCTGTTGGCTTTTAAAAATCTACAAACTTCTAAAAAGTAGGAAACTCAAATGCCATGAAATATGAGGATTCACTGTGTTTACACATTAAAAAAAAACAAAACAGAGGAATAAACTTACAGGGATGTGTGGCAGTGTAATTGTAACTTCGTCTCCTTTGCCAACCTGAAGCTCTCCTTCACAGGACGTATCTATAGATGCTGGCTTAAAGTCATCTGAAGGAAAGGGAAAAAATGCAGGTTACTATACTACAGGTTTTCTGGGCATCCACACTTAAGAATAATTTTTTTGTTACTCAGAAAAATAGCAAATAAAATAATTTAGAATGTTTTCAAAACAATTTCATTGTGGTAAGCCTCATACATATAAAAGCAGAGAGCAGTGCAATGAACCCCTATGTACCATAAACCTAGCTTCAATTATTACTATCTCAAGGACAATCTTGTTTTAGCTATCCCTCCACATACCTTCCCTTCCACCTACACTGGACTATTTTGTAGGAAAAAAAAAACAAAATATAGATTATACCATTTTATTAAGCACAGATATGTGCTTCTCTGAAAACTAATGCCATATTATTCACAATGATGCTTTATTAGCATTGTTGCAAGGATCAAAAGAGAATGTATGAAAAGAATTCTAACTGTAAAACACTGTATGAAATATGAACAGCCACAGATTTGTACATATGTATGTGTATATATGTGTGGACACACACACTTGCTGATTTCGTTCTACACAGGATTCACCACACTTGTAGCTTTAAGACACTCCTGTAGCTGTTCAGAGCAGACGGCTGACTATGTCTCTAAAGATTAATCCTGTCCAGGTTTCTGAAGTGCAGTTAAAGTACAGCAAAACCAGTCATCTTACTTCTCTTTATCACACACCTGCCTCACACTGTAAGCCAGTGCATATATGAAGTGTCTCATTTAAATGAACTTCAACTTTGCTCTTCACCCCAGGAAAGCATCAATTTAGGAAAATACCCAGGAAACAATATTCTTATACATTCTCAATATTCTCCTCCTGAAAGAGCTAGATCTGCTGTCAGTAGGAGGCTTAGTAATGGCACTGCAAGTGACCAAACAGAGATGGAACTTCATTATATAACACACCCTCTTGCAATGTGTTGAGTCACATCTATTAGCTCCTCTGAGAAAAACAAGTCTTAACCAGCATTAGCACTACCAAGACCGGAAACTAGGAGTTTGTGAATCACAGAGGGATGCTCAGTCAGCCAATTCCCAACAGCCCAATCTTTACCCAGGACACGGAGTGAGTATAGTGAGGGAGTCCTCCCTCAACAGGGTCTGTAATCATGCAGAAAAGGCAGCTCCAGAGTAATAACTACTTCAACATTCCTCTGCCTAGTCTATTTTGCCTCCAAACATAGACCAAGCTTTAACTTATTCTAGGTTTCTAATTGTTATATTCTAATATATTCTAATTGTTATTCTTCATCCACAAGGGATTTGGTTCTGAGAGAATGTCAGTGTGACATAAATGACACAAGTCAAACGAGGCACAGAACGGTGGAGGAGGAAGACTGACGGATGCAAAGATGTGAATTCTGCAAGAAAAGGTGAATCTCAGTGTCTGGGTGGTCAGAACAAAGACGGTTGAGAAAAGAAAGCTTAGGGAAACAGGGAAAAGAATGGAATAAATAGGTGGGAGCAGATGAAGCCACGAGGAGAAGGGAAGACCTTTAAACGTGGAGAACCCTAGTGGGGTAGTCAGCAGGGCGGGGGTAGATTAGATGGAGAACTGAGGTGGTCTCGCATGTATTAAAGATGGTCTCTTGCACTCAAGAGGGAGTAGATTCGGCATAATGAAGGGTGGGTGGGGAGATGGAAAGATAAAGGAGTCAATTGCCCTTTGGGTAGAAGCGTTTGGAATCATGAAGCAGAAGAGCTGTGACGAAGGTTCTGGTTTGAGAGGAATGAGGAATTTTCGAAAAGGCGGGGTGGGAAATCGAGGTTCCGGGTGATTCGGGGTAAGAGACCAGGAGCTGACGCTGGCGAGGGGTTTCCCGGGCTTCAGACCGTCGAGGGACAAGCGGAGCGGACAAGCGAGGTTGGCAGAGGCGGCTGCAGCGGCAGCTGGGGAGCGTGGGGGGCGCTGACTTACAGCGAATGGTGTGGAAGGAGGTCCGCGGCCGCTTCTCGAAGCTCTCCCCGAGCCGCAGGCAGTGCTCCTCGCGGTCCAGCAGCGGGTTCGCGGTCCCGTTCATGGCCCCGCCCGGGCCTCGCGTCCGGACCGGCGCTGTCCTGGCGCGGCTCGAGTTCCCCGCGCCGGCGTCCGGGAGAACGATGCTCCCGGGGCACCGCTCCGGAGCGCGCGGGGAGGGGAGCCGGCGCCCACCCGGGGCCGGAAGCAAGTCCTCTCCTCCGCGTCGAGGTGGGGGAAGAGTCTGCGGAAACAAGACCAAGGAACTTCCGGCGTCGGGGAGGGACTTCTGGGTCCGGAGCGGAAGTGGCGGGGGCGGTGCCATGGCAAAAGAATTCCGCCGGGAGAATCTCGATTCGAGGTCCTCGAGGTTGACTGGCCAGGCTCGGGCTTTCCCCGCAGCGGCTCCCGAGTTCTGCTTCCAGGGCCTGGACCTGGCTGAAGGCTGCGCGCGCCCGGCCCTGCCTCTCTGGGTGAGCCGAGGAATTGATGACGGTGAGCCCCGAGCGCGCGGACGAGTGTAACACTGGTCTGCTACTCGTCCGGCCGGCTGGCCCCGGGCCCTCGGAGCCGGCGCGGCCTGGGTATTCGCCAGTGTCCCGACACGGATGGCTCCTCGGGACCCCACGCCACTCGGGACTGGGCCTCTCTGCCCTTTCGTGCCGAGATGGCGGCGCCCTCAGTTTCTGGAAAGCGACGCCCCCTCTGGTTCGTGCTGCAGCCTCTTTCTTGGGAGTGTGATTAGAGACTCAGACCATCCACGCTAAGCTCCACGTCTACGAGAAAAAAGGGGATCTACAATCCTTGGGAAAATATAACTCCACTTTTTTCTGGCAGTTGACCACCCGTCTCCAGTTCTGGCAACTGTCAGGTTTTTTTAAGACATTCTTTTCACGGGCACCGAAACTTAGTATTTTCTCCCCACGGTTTCTCAACCAATTGTTGGGAGTGTCCTTTTTTAAAACTAAACCGATTTATTACTATTATTCTGTTATTACTTTGGTTGGAATTAGGACTCGGTGCACTAGTGTCCGGGCCACTGAATGTCAGCCCAGTGAAGGAAGGGAGAGTGTCTGGGACTTCTTTGTGACCTCTCCTCGCATATGGGCGGGGCTTTCTGTGGCCTCAGCCTCTAGTAAATGTTGGTGAAAGAACTGATCTAGAACCCTAACCCAGCTTCTTAAAGAACTGTGCTAGAACCACAGCCTCTAGTAAATGTTGGTCAAAGAGCTGTTCTAGAACCCTGACCCAGCTTCTTAAAGAACTGTGCTAGAACCACTAACCAGAATCTCTATTTTTCCTGTAAAGCACCGAATGCTGCCTGAGGTGAGCCTAACCTGAGGAACCACCTGTAAGAAAACCCCTCCCGCCCTGTACATCACTTGGAATTCTTAGGTTATCCAGGAATGGACAGTGTTCAGCATTGCTAAGAGTGTTACCATTGACTTATGAGATGGTTTCTCTGCAGAGGAAGGGGCTACAGTCCAGGATTCTCAGCTCTGAAGAAGAGGAGAAACTGAAAAGAGACCAAACGTTAGTGTCTGATTTTAAACAACAAAAGCTGGAAAAAGAGGCTCAGAAGAACTGGGACCTTTTTTACAAAAGAAATAGTACCAATTTTTTCAAAGACAGACACTGGACCACTAGAGAGTTTGAGGAACTAAGATCATGTAGGGAGGTAAGCCAGCGTTACACCTCATTTAAGTTCTTGATTTAAAATATGTGGAGGGCTGCCTTATTGCATTCTTATGGGGAGTGTGAAGTGGAGAATTTAAAAAACTTGTCAGAATGCTTTCTACCTTAGAAATAAACTGGCCTCAAGTAGTTCTGGCATTCCCTGGGATGTCTAACATATAGAGATAACTTGATGGCATTTTTTATTTCTTTAAAGATAATCAGGAAGTTGTAAATGTTGAATTCATACTGAGTGAATTCAGTGATAGACTAACCGTAGTAGCACACTCTACCTTGTCCATTTGCTAGAACTTTACATGTGTTCTGTAATTTAAACCTCATAACACTGTGAAGTCGGCATTATTATTATC
This sequence comes from Galemys pyrenaicus, assembly GCA_019455555.1. Lineage (NCBI taxonomy): Eukaryota > Metazoa > Chordata > Mammalia > Eulipotyphla > Talpidae > Galemys > Galemys pyrenaicus. The sequence continues at coordinate 2,301,325 of JAGFMF010011681.1, read as the reverse complement.
CCCAGTCATAGGCGACACTGAGACGCAAAGCTGTTGCAGTAATTTACCTAAGGATAGGACACAGGAATGAGGAGAAGTGTCCCACTATGAATGCTGGCAGTTTAGCCCAGAGTCTTTTATGTTAGCCATTATGCTGTGTTTTCTCCACACCAGTGTTTCACCCACACTGTTGCTGCAGTAAATGCAGTATCGATGTTTGCTTTTGAGTGTTCTCTTGTTTATTTGCTGCTCCATGTTCTGGACCTTTTAGTTTGATTTGTTTCTTTAATTTGCAAAGGTAGTATACTTTGATTTCTCTTTTCTCAGTTTGAAGATCAAAAGTTGACGATACTTGAAGCTGGCTGTGGTGTTGGAAACTGTTTATTCCCACTTTTAGAAGAAGATCAGAATATCTTCGCCTATGCCTGTGATTTTTCTCCAAGAGCTGTTGAATATGTCAAGGTTGGTACACACCATCCATGTATTGTGTTGTGTTTCCATTTTCGTTGTCTTTCTATTTTCTTAGACTTGTTTAACCTGTTCCCTCTATCCACATGCTCATCCTTGACCTTTCCCTTCCTTGACACTAACCAACTGTAACAACCACGAGAGTCATTTTCCTGTTTCCATGTTACATACATATATAAAATATTAATCCAACACAGCTTTAGTTGGAGAAGGAGGAACAAATACCATACCAACATCCATATACCTATGCAATATTTTGCCATATTTGCTTTGTAGACTTTTCTGTACTTTCTTAAAATAAATTATGGATGTCAGGACACTTCACTCCTAAATATGTCTGCATACATCTTCAAAAACTCGGGACTTTTTCTGTGTGGCCACAATACACTTAACCGTATCTGACAGAAATGGCTGTAATTCCCTAATGTCATTAATAACCACGTTAGACTCAGGTTTCCTAAATAGTTCAGGTGTCTTTAATAGGTGTCTCTAATCAAGGACTACATCTTACACCATATACACCTTAAGCCTGAAATATTGTGCCCTACCCCTTGACCTTGAGTTTTAAGGAGCAAGCCATTTGCTATAAGGTTCCATGCTCCAGATTGGTCTGGTTATTTCTTTCTGTCATTACTTAATTTGTTTTTCTATTTCCTGTAAGTCTTATAAACTAGAAATTAGATTTAAATTAGGTAAAATATTTTTTGCTTTTTGGATGCTGTTGTCTCATATTGCATCCTATCAGGAGGCAATAATGTCTGGTACTCTCACTATAAATGGTGCAAGTTTTGATCATAGGGTAGAGGTAGTGACTACCTAATTCTTCTGTTGTAAACATATTTCCTTTTTGTCATTAACATATATGTGGGAGATCCTTTTTGTCATTAACATATATGTGGGAGATCCTGTGGGAGATCCTTGTCTTCTATCAACTTACTGTGGATTTAGCTTCCATTTAATTTTCATTTTATAGTGGCATCACATTGTACTCTTACTTGCTTTCTTCATTCTAAATTATATCTTGCAAAGTCTTTTCTAGTATTACATATACATCTACCAATCATGGGCAACAAATTATTTCTATTTTGTTTATTCCTTATAACCAGTGAGATTGAAGTCTTTGTAATATGTAAATAAATAATTAGTTTTTCATCTGCTTAGAGTTCCTTTATTCCATGTATATTTATTAGGACCTGAATAAACAGTGTGCCAGTCACTGTTCTGAGAACTGGGGTTAAGTAGTGAACAAAACAGACCAATCCCACTCACACGGAGCTTATATTAGGAATTGTCTTTTGTAACATTTGCCCACCTTTTCTATTTATTTTCAGGATATATTGTTATATTTGTTGTGCACATTTGTTACAGTTCTGCATTGTTTGTGGTATTTTGTAACAGGATTTAAATTATATCAAATTTATTAATTTGATTAATAATTGTGTTTTTCATTAATCTGGAAAAATGGTAGTTGTTACTACTGCAAATATTTCTTCAGCTCTTGTTCTTTCTTATCTTTCTGGGATACCAATTACACATGTGTTGTATCGCTCGTTGTTGTCCCACAGCTCTTGAATGCTATTTTTGTGTTTTTTTTAACTTTTTTTCTTTTTGCATTTTCAGTTTGCATAATTTTTACCAGCCCAGTCAGTTTGCTGATTCCTTTCTAGCAGTAGACATTCCTACTGATCTTCCTCTCAAAACCATTATTTTTTTTACAATTTTTTAGTTTTTAGCGTTTACAGTTGATTGTTTTTGTAATTGTCTCTGCTGAAATTACCTATCTGAGCTTATATTTTGTCTACCTTTTTCATTAGAGTCTTTTAAATGCCAAAATTTTCAGCTCCAACTTCTGTCATACTTGAGTCTGGTTCTGATGGTTGTTTTGTCTCTTCAAGTTGTGCTTTTTTTCTTATCTTTTCGTAATCCTTGTGACTTCTATTAAAAGTGAATTTGTTGTATGGGGCAGTGGATCCTGAAGTAATAAGTATTTGTAATAATTTAGTCAGGAGTTGGACTGTGTTTGAAGTCTGTCTTTGCTATCATTACCTGTGAGATTTCTTGTTGCTGTGGGCACCAAAGACTGCAGGCTCCTCTGCAGACTTTGTTTATGTCTTAGCTTCTTGATTTTGGGTCTTTGCTTTGCTGTCCCCTTACTCTAGCTCTTGTAGCTCTCCCAGCTATAAGCCACTATTGTAAATACTGGAAACGGTTGTTCTCTAATATTCTGATTCTCACTTTGTGAACTGTATGGGCCTATGGCACAGAGGTATACCTTTTCAAGTGTATCTGTCTCTCTCGGAAGAGTGCTTTTCCTCTTTAATCCCTATCCCATCTGTAGAAGGTAGAATAGAGGAGGAGGAGGAGACCAGTTTCCTCCTCTGTGGTTTTGAGGCCATTCTCCCTGCAGATTAAGACTAGCTCTGGGCAGAGTGTGTACCCTACTTCAGCTGCAGAGGTGTTCCATAAGGGTTGTAAGACTTTAGACCTCTGACTTTTCCCCTGAAGAGTAAACCTTTTCTTCCTTAAAGGCATGAGAAAGGCCAATACCAGAAAGAGTACCATCCTCTCTGGGAGAGCTCAGTGATGTTCTTAGCAGAAACACCTGCAAAAGGTATGACTTCAGCCCTCAGGAGCTTCATGCTGTAAGCCCCACATACAACCTCCAGCAATTTGTCAAATTTCTAGTTTTATCTTTCTAGATTGGAGACATTTGCGTCAATTCAGCATATGCATGGGTCCTATGTCTCTCCCTGAAGGCACCTCTCCAGATTTGAGAATTGACTGGTTGTTCTTTGATGGGTTCGCAGAAAAATCATTTCTTTGCTGCTGTCCAACCTTTTTCTTGTAAGGAGGAGAACATCTTTCCAACTCTGTGCATCTGAGCTGAAACTTAACAGTATCCTTTAAAATGAGTTGATGACTAGTTGTACAAACACAGTAAATTCAATGAGAAATTCACTTTCACTCCCTGGTAATTGTCTTTAATGATCTAGTTTTTTTATCTAGTTGTCGTTTTTTTTTTTCACCTTTCTGTTGTCATATACAATTCCTCTCTCTACATATATGGGTCTGTTTTATGGCTCTGTTCTGTCTCGGTGCTCTATTTGCATCCTGAAACCACATTATTTTAGTACTACATGTTGTGAAATGCTTTGGTGTCCAGTAGTTTGCCTTCCCCTTTGTTGTTCTTTTTTTTAAAAACTGACTTTGATATTCCTAAGTAGTTTTGCTTCCAGATGAATTAGATTTCACCTTGTCATGTTTTTAGAAATTAATTAGGATTTGATTGAGATGCCATTGAGTTTATAAATGGGACTAAAGGTAGAATTGATGTCATTTCAATTTTGAGATTTAACATCAAATAATTTTGTATTTCTGTTTACATCTTTATGTACATTAGAGATAAGTTTAATATTTTTCTGTATAAAGCCCTTGTATTTATCTAATAAACCCATTAACAAAAATATACCAGGAACACACCTAAAGTAAAAAAGAAAACATGTTAGGTCTATTTAACTTGCTACATTAGGGGAAAATATACCCTACAAGAACTGTGGGATCATGTTAATAAGTGGAGTTGGAAGGACTTCTCTTGGGGTTTTGGTTTGCAGTGGGTGATTCAGAGAGTTAAGGAAACAGAGACCAGTTTTAGATTATCATCCCCCTGGATGATATATCCTTTATATGTATAATCCTTTATATATTCCTCAGAAATGCTGTTTTGAATATGTGATAAATCATGTTCTCTCCCCTCAGTTAAAAACAATTTGTTAAAATGAAACCTTGCCCTCATAGTAGTGTTCAGTATTGCATGCTTGATTGTGCAGATGGTTCACTATTCCATTTTACTCTATAACAAAATGATTGTTTCTGTGCAACAGGACACAAGTAGAAATAGAATCTCTGTTTTCCTATGTGCATCAACATGGATGTTGTGTTAAAATTCTTTTTTTTTTCTTCTTTCTCTAGCAAAATCCTTTGTACAGCACAGAAAGATGCCAGGTGTTCCAGTGTGATCTGACTAAAGATGACCTTCTGGAACATGTGCGCCCAGAGTCTGTGGATGTTGTCATGTTGATATTCGTGCTCTCTGCTGTTCACCCTGATAAGATGCACTTAGTCTTACAAAACATCTACAAGGTTAGTGCTCTGTAGCCTGCGCTGTGTGCCAGACCTGATCCTGTGCCTTTTCCTCTGAGGCTCAGGTACATCTAGATTCAGAGCCTCCCTGTTCTCATTAACTACGATGTGGAGTCAGTGTGGGAAGGTCTGTCTGGCATAAAACCCCCACCTACCTGATGTGTGTGGCGTTCATCACTGTTCTCCCGAGGTTGGCAAGCCTTGGAGCGAGGAGGATTTTGTGGTTACCGGGAATCTATGACGTCCTGCTAGAAGTGAGAGGAGGTGGGTTTAATGGCAAGAGACAATGTGGAATCAGAGTCAAAACCTGGTTTCTTTAAAAGTGTAGATCTTAAAAAAGTTGTAATCTTAGGACAGATTCTCTTATTTTTTTTACCCAGACTTTCGCAGTGGTTTGAATTGTTTTAAAAGAATAGTGAGGTAGAAATGTCACATTAGAAACCTGTTAGGAAAAATCATTCTTAAAACATTATCTTTTAAAAATTTAGATATTGCCACGCTGATTTTAGCCACCTGCTTATGAAGCTTTGTAAGGTTTAGTGTCCTTATCTCCCATTTCCCTGTTCCTGATACATGAGCAGGTAGGAACCCAGCACACACCGACAAATGGGCATGGAGCTTAAATGGAGTAGAGAGGGCACCAGGGAGAAGGTGGCAGGATCACCTGGTTTGAAGGTCCAAGTGAGGGTGAGGGGTTACTGAAGACAGAAAAACTAGAGAAAGCTGAAGAGTTGGTGGGGAAGAGGGGGTGGTCAGAGAGTAACCAGTATGACATTGAGACTCTAGATGGGATTATGTACTTTTTTAATAGAGACAAGGGATTAGGACATTAACATGAGAGTGAGTGGTTTAGGTAGCAAGGAGGATGAGATTTTTGGGAAAGAGAAACTGAAGTCATATAGGGGTCAGCATATTTGAGAGAATAATCCACATTTATATTGAAATTGACCAGAGTTAAGAGTGGTATATTATTGAGAATAAGACAGTAAACAGCATATTCATCACCAAATGGTGGGAATTACCCTGAAACTAAGAGATGACAGGGATAGTAAGGGGTAATGAGCGATAAAATTCTGATGACAAGAGATTCTGAGCTGGGGGATTTAGGGAGGATACAAAGGACTACACAGAAAGTAGTAATCAGGAGCAAACAGGACACCAGCCCATTGCCACACCCAGGGGTACAAGGGCGATGGCAGAAAACACAGACATGACTTGAGAAGTTGTTGGTCTCTGCTAGCACAGGAATGTGAAGGGAACCTTGGTGGGAGGGCGGAGGGATGTTACGGAGGAAGGGTAGATGGGCACAGAATAGGAATATCTGGAACTTTATGGGGATGAGAATGTCTACGTGAGGACATTGAAGACAAGAAAAAGAAATGAAAGATTTAAGGATGAGAAAGAAATAAAATTGATTACTGCAGATAATGTAGTTGTCTAATTAGAAAATATTTTAAAAAATAACAGAAGCATAAGATGCATGACTGAATGCCATGGAGCTCTGCACTTACAAAAGATGACACACAGTGCGTCTTATTTTTTCATTTAATAATGTAATATTCACCCATTTTATTGTGTTCTTGTAGTTCTTCCATTTTGACTATTGTGTTCCATTCTATTAGGGATCAGCAAATAATGTGTGGGGACCAAACTTGTTTTGTAATAAAAGTTTCCTTGTAACTTATCCACAAAATAAATAATAAGAGTTAAAGAGGTTGGATATAAAATCAGTATATAAAAATTAATACATAGTACAATGAAAGTGTATCTTGAAAAAGGAAATTTTCTGAATAGCAATATAAAAATAAAAGGTACCTAAGAATAAATCTAACAGATGAGAAGGCTTAGACTCAATTATATGTATTTAATTAGAAATAATTATATCAAGCAACATTAAGAGAATTTATATAAAGAGAAATGCTAAATTCATTAATAAATATTATAAGGATGATTGACTTTTTTTCCTAGTTGAACTATGCAATTACAATAAAAACCCAGTAGATTTGGTTTTTTTATTGTTTTTGAGGTTTTTTGGTAGACTTTTTTCTTTTTGAGGGAATTGATAAGTTAATTCTAAATTTATATGAAAGACCAGAGGATCAAACCACTCCTGAAGAAGAATGAGGTAAGTAAATTTATACCCTACCAGATATAAAGAGTTATTAAGGCTGCAGTAATTAAGACAAAATGGTATTGGCAGAGGAACAAATGGGAAAATGTGATAGGGAGCTTAAAATAGATGCATGATATTTGGGAATTTGCTATGTGAGAGAGGTCACCTGAAGGTCACTGGGAAAAGCAGGACTGCTCAGTAAGTGGTCCGTGGCCACACGGGGAAAAATAAAATGTGTCCCTCCTGCACGTCCTCTACAAGAATCAGTCTCAGGTGAATTAATGACTTAAATGGAAAAGATCAAATTTTAAGTTTTTCAAAAGAAAATATAGGAGAAAATCTTTATGACTTCAGAATGGTGAAATCTTTCTGGAAGATAATCCAAAATGTTCTAAGCACAAAGATATTAATAAAATTAAGAGTTTTGTTCTTCAAAAGACAAATTAAAAAGACAAGTTAAGAAAAGTAATTTAAAATCTATAAAACTGACCAGAATTTATCTGGATTATATAAGGAATTCCTCTGTATGAATAAGGGCAAGTTAATAGAAAAAATGGACAGACATGAATAGTCATTTTATAGAAGAGAATGCTCAAATATTGAGTTAACTTGTGAGAAGATAACCTATTTAACTATCCAGGAAATTTAAAGTAAAACTATAATGAAACACCATTAACGAAATTAAGAAACCTGATACAGCCAGGTATTGAGGATATGCTTATTCTTGATTTAGATGTTCTACTTTAGTAGTTATGAAATGTGATATTAAAAAAGGGAAAGATTGACTTAGCTGTCCCATCCATATCTGGTCCCTGTTGTGACCTTTCTTTAGTTACAAATTCCATTGCAGTCCTCCTAATTTTACACTCCAATAGCAAGCTTTTCTCAAATAGCCTGAATGTATTCATTGCCGCGATGAGATGGCTTCTCCCTGCCATGTCCTTGGTTAGGAAATACCAGAGGTAATCTCTCAGCCTCCAACAGGAGGACTCCCTTTAGGCGGCCATGAAACCTTGCATGAATGTGGTTATAAGCCTTTGTCATGCAGATATTTTTAAACTAAAAACAAAAAACAAACAACCAGTAATCTTAAAGTTGGATTCCTTTATTTTTGGAATAGAATGCCAGAGTGAAAGTAGACCTTCCTTTGAGAGCTCCGGCAAGTCACTGACTAGGCCTTACTGGAAGTGGGGGCAGTAGACCCAGCCTACCCACTTCTGGGAGTTGTCTGGATAGTGAAAGACCCTGACATTGGGAAATGCCCGGTTCACAAACAAGTGCTGTGAACAAAGGAGGCATTAGTATCGTGATTATTATTTTACAGATGAGGAAATACATTCAGAGGGCTGCAATTATTTGCTCAACTAGCTAATGGAAGAACTGGGGTTTGAATCAAGAGTTCCAAATTCCTGAGTGAGTGTTCCTTCCATTGTCCCACATGGCCCTTCCTCCCTTCTGATGTGAAGAATAAGTGTTGCTCCTATGAACTAAGTTTTTTGGAATTTTCCCTTCTCAATTCATGTTTTAAAACTTAGCATTTCTGACCAAGGTAAGAATTTTTATCCAAGATGCTCTTTAGTGAAAATATTTAAAATACGTGCTAGTACTGATAAGAATCTACTAACTGAGAAAATCTAGCACCTTCAAAAGTACTAGGGACAAAATATTCAGGAAAAGGAACTACATCAATCTGTGTTAAAAATATAATAGGAAGTATATGTCATAATGTCTTAATCTTTTTGTTGATGTGATGGGTCACAAGAAGATGTAATGAATGTCTCTTTTGATGTCCACTTTTATTTGGAAGTGGCACACAGTTTCTGAGAGGATTTTCATGTAAAAAGCAAGTGACTGCCACTTTGGTTTCCATTCTGAGAAGCACGGGGCTGTTAGGTTTGTACAGTGGGGCAGTTATACCCATACTCTGCTGGGTTAAGCTTCCAGTCTTTGAGTCAGCTACTCTGCACCTACCTGTGAAAGACTTTAGCATGGGCCTGCCTGGGCCTGGCCCTGCTCTCCCTCCACTGCTGCGCTGGCCTCAGAATCCACGCCTCACTCCAGCCGGCCTAATAAGTGGCTCTGATTCTACAGACTGGAGCCTTTTGACCTAAATGTATGTCCTGACCCTTACTTAATAGCTGTTGTGTGGGGCCTCCCTGGTGGCGCAGTGGGTTAAGCAACGCACTGTGAAGCAAACTGCAGCCCCTGCAGCACAAGTTCGATCCCTGCTGCCGGCCAGGGAGGGGACCCACATGGTGCGGCAGACCTCTCCTCTTGTGCCCACTGCTCCCCTCAGCAGTGTACTTCTGTCGATCTGCCTGTTCTGCTCCCCACTCTCTGTGGTGAATTCTCTCACCGCCCCCACACCTCTGTCCTGTACCCCAGTGCTTGTATGCATAAATAAATAAATCTTTAAAAAAAAAATAGCTGTTGTGTGATCATGGACAAGTTGCTTACCTCTTTTAGCGTCAGTCTCCTCATCTCACAGGGTAATAAACATACTTCTTTCTTCCTTTCAGAATTGGATGAAGATCCAGAGCGAAAATGTCTGGAAAGCAGTAGAGTGCCAGGCACTATCAGTTATTAACATGGTGGGCAAATCGTACATAATTATAGCACCATGAAACCAGAGCTGTGGCGGTGTGAGTAAAGGCAGCCAAATCAGTGAAAAGTCAAAGTGACATCAATGCTTTTTAAAGAGACAGTTTGACTCCAGGGTCATGTACTAGGAGGTGGCAAATAAGATCTTAGAAGTTACTTTAAGGAATGAAAGACTTTCATGTTTTCACTGTGTGACATCTGACTTTCCAGAGGGCTCTTCTAAGTGCTCAAGAGGCGTCCCCCCAGTGCTGGCGGTCCACACTGAGTCGCTAGGCCTTCGTATTATAGGTGTTTCATCTTCCTGTGAGGGGTGTTTCATTATTGCCCCTTAGTATTGCAGATTTAAGTTTCTTCATTTAACATTTAATTTTATAATGAGCTTTATTTGGCTGGGTTCCCCAAACTCATGTGCGGCCTACTTTTGTTTTATAGGTATTGAAACCAGGCAAAAGTGTCTTGTTTCGTGACTATGGGCTTTATGATCATGCCATGCTTAGGTTTAAAGCCGGCAACAAACTTGGAGAAAACTTTTATGTTAGACAAGATGGAACCAGATCATATTTTTTCACTGATGGTAAGGAAAATGGAGTCACGCCTGTGTTTGCTGGCTTGCCTGCATTCCTGCTGCCGTCAGGGTGGGCTGGGCGGCCGGTCTTCCAGAGGCCCCTGGGGCTCCTGGGACTGCACAAACAGCCCCCGACAGGTGAGCTCAGAGCTGCCTCTAGTGACTAGTTGGTGAGCCCAGACAGCCTCTGACCAGCCATGCGGGTGCCCCGCTGGGGACTGCACGGGGAACAGGTAGAGCAAGTCAGAAACTACTTGGTTCACAAATGAAGCAGATACGACAGTGTGATGCCTTGGGATTCCTTCCGGGGCACAAAGGCAGGAATCCTTTTTCTATAAAAAGGTTGGATATGCTTTCAAATGAACACATTTGCTACAAAGGAGTCTCTGAAAAGTTGTTTTTGTTAAGGAAATTATCTGAAACATGACCATGATTTCAATGTTTAAAGTATTTCCAACTGTAGTTTTAAACCTGCCTGGGCTATAGACTACCTACCTTCTTCTTAAGCTCCATGTTTTAACAAATACTTGTATTTCTTGAAGTGAAATACTCTTTTTTTAAAAAAACTGGAAATGAGTGAATACCATCAAAACTGCAAAATTGTTAAAATATCAGGTAGAAGTTAAAATTTTCTTTAAATGTTTCTGATTCGTGGAATGAGGTGATTTTTGTCCACTGTGGCCACAGATACCCCTCCTTGCTGCTAGTATGGGTGAGGTGCTTGAAGGAAACAGAGTAAACACCTCACACCTTGTATCAGTAAACCCCTGGAGTTTTGTTTGTGCTTCCGCAGACTCTTGTATTGGGCAACTCGCAGGAGGGCAAGGTGGCCACATTCCAGGAGTCCTTAAACTTCTTTGACTACATTGTTTAGTTGGGATTTTGTATTTAGACGTGAAAAGAAGGAGTGTTTCTTTCCAGAACAAAAATGTTAAAATTGAAGTTCTTGTTACATTACAAAAGTATCTATTTCAGCTGCCAGCCTTCCTCCTTCCCACTGCAGAGCAGGTGTGATGGTGTCAAGACTGAATGCTGTTCACCTGCTCGTCTTACAGGATTTCTGGCTCGGCTCTTTATGCATACTGGTTATGAGGAAGTGGCGAACGAGTATGTGTTTCGTGAGACGGTGAATAAAAAAGAAGGCCTCTGTGTCCCGAGAGTCTTCCTTCAGAGCAAATTCCGAAAGCCTCCAAAACCCAACGCCTGGGACCCTGGGCTGCGTCACAAGTCCTGACCTTTCTTGTGGTTCCCTTGAAGGAAAGGCTTAAAGTCACCATTTTGTATATTTTACTTTTTAAAAGACGATATATATATTTTTTTGTACAGAAAGCAACAAGTGTGAGTATGTATTATAGAAATACAAATAAAATTTCAAGACCTGAAAAGTAAAGAACATTTTGTGGCACTACATAATTTATCCATGCTGTCCCACTGTAAGTTCCACAAAAGAAGACACAAGGGCCTGTAGCAGCACATGGAAAGCCTTTTCATTACTCTTGTGAGTCTCCAGACACAAGGGCAGATAACTCAGTAGAGAAATGCGGTTAAATAGATGAAAATGACTCATCCATATGTATTTTTAGCTAGAAAGATTATTGTCTGTTCTTTTTCCAGTGTCTCATATTTGCCCATTTTTCTCTTTCTAGTTCATGTATATACCTCTTCTAGACTGTTTCACAAATACTGCTTTTGTTGTGACTCAAGAAGCCACTGTGACTCCCAGCCTGCTTCTTGAGCTCCACTGCGCTGGGGGTGAGGGGAAGGCCGCCTCCTATCCTCCAGGAATACAGCAGATGGGCCGTCCCAACTCTGTGGAAACGAGGAAGCAGTGGTGAGGGATGCATGACTAAGAAGGCCAAAAATCACATTGTTACGGTCATGGTGGAATATGGGGGAAATCTGAATTTGGTCTGCTGACTATTTCCCAGGCATTCCTGTATAATGACTTTATCATTACTTGTGAAATGAAGCCAGAGTTCTTTTCAAAGTCTGTTCACCAAAGTGGATCCCGTAAACCTTTTATGTTGCCCTTTTCACAGAAAGCTGTTTATGACGATATTTGTTTTGAGTACATTGGCTGTGGACCGTCCGATCCCAACCGCATCAGAAGAGGCGGGCTCCCAGTGGGGAGGGGCTGGGTAGTGGTCATCCTGGCAGTTCTGTACAGTCAGAATACACGCCCTTCCCTCCTGGAGAGGAGGGGGCAGGCAGTGAGGCAGTGCTCGCTGGTGGTCCTGACTGACATCTGTCCTCGGCCTCTTGGGAGGGCCTATGGGCCAGGAAGAGCAAGAGGAGATCCGTCTCGCTGGTCTGTTACTCCATAGGCCTTTGAAGCCTGGAAGGTGGCTATACTAGCTAAGAGGAAAACTGAGGAGGAGTAATGCAGAATTTGGCCTCTGTAGTGTTTCTTTGTCCTCCCTCCTCCGCTCACATCAACGAGTGAAGGAGATGTGTCTTCCAAAGCCAGGCTCAAGCCTGTTCCAGGCGCCCCAGTGATGGTTCAGGGCTCCCTCGCCTAAGCCTCCTGCACTAGAGCATTCCCCAGCAGTTTGGCCCCTGGGTGCTGCAGGGGCAGCCTCCCCACAGTCTCTCCCATGTCCTCTGTTAGGTCTGACTGGTATCACTGGGCCTTTAGTAACCGAGCTGGATGACAGCAGGATACTTAAGTAGAAAGTGGGGAGATGTCATATAGTAGGATACGTGTGTGGGCTTTTGTTAGCCAAGTCCCTTGGAATTCATCTTTTGAACCTCGTTTGTGGAATGGGGTGAATGTACCAAGAAGTGTACCCGTGGAGCTTGCTGAGCCCCACAGACAGGAATGGTCCTAAAGAAAGCCAGATGGGCTGTGGAAGGCCCTTCCTGTTAAAAGGGCCTCTCTGCCTCTGCCAGCTGTGAAGGAGGCCAGCAGCAGTTGTCTCTAAACATAGGAGCAGAGAGGGAAAGCTTGCAGAGACTTTCTCGTGGGTTTTTAAAGCTGGGCTGATGATGTACCCACCTCTGGTGCTGAGCACAGGAACTTCTCCATGACCCCACTTTAAAATACACTGGTCGTAAATGGACTTGTAGTTAAATGAGGTGATATAGTCCAACATGGGTCTAACTAGTGAATTGGGTAAGAAACAAAGGAAATTAAATTGCAAAATCAAAAAGTCTGATCTGAAAACACATCTTTAGTCCCACTGCTTCTGTGTCCTTGTGCTCGTTCTCCACAAGTTCACTCTAGAGGAACACAGGAACAGGGTCTCCCACACTTTGGATGCCCAGGGACCCAGGAGAGCAAAGCCACAGTGCACTTATAGTTGCAAAAGTGATTGTACCAGCATTGTGGAATGAAAAGAATATGAAGAACCCAACAGTCTTGTATTCATAGACAGAAACCAGAGCTCCAGAATGGTGCTGTTGAAAGTAGCATTGGTACTGTAGAGTGTGACAGTATAGCTACCTCACGGCATATAATGTATATAGTTTATGGTATATATTATACCAGGATGTACCATATTCTATACAGTACTATATATATATATACACACACACATACAATACATTTTAACACAGTATTATGTGTATACTCTGAGATAATATGAATTATATATGAGCATCTGGATTCAAGTCCAGGACTTAGCAATGCAAATCACTGACGTATCTGAGCCCCAGTCTTCATACCTCTAAAGCTAAGATTCCAGTGCCTACAGCACAGAGCTACTGCCAGGATTAGATGAGGTCACTCACAGGGAATACCTTATTTACTACAAAGTGCCTTCTAAGTGCTGGCTTGTTGTTCCCCACAAAAATAATCTCTTCCTGTGATAATCATTAGATCCAAACTCTTGTACAAGAAAGCTATCCTTTTTTAACTTTGGGGTCCAAGAGGAGGCGGTATTTGGATGGACACCACAAGGTGGCACTAGATGCCAACTGTTCCTTTGGCCTCTGCTTTCTGTCTGTCTTATAGGCTGTGTGCTTTTATTGTATTTATAAAAGGGGAAGGAAAATGCTTACAGATGTGTTTTTGAGCCTGGCTTTAGGTCAGTCTTGGCCTCACCGGGGATAAGAAAGCACGGGTGATTTTATCTAACATTCAGTCCAACTTTGCTTACCAAAATCAGTTTGTTTTCAGCTAAATTTGGACAACATTCTTAGGCGGTGTCTGAGGTAGACTCCAAAGGTAACTTCCAGGCCCCCAGGCATAGTGGACGGTATAAATGCACGCCGGATCCCAACCCAGGCGCCTACGTTTATAAATAGAATACCCCTGTGCACCTCCTCATCCCTGTGGCTCTGGATTCCTTCTTCCTGTTGCTTGAGATTCCTTCTTCCTGTTGCTTGAAAGAAGGGACTGCAGCACGGATACTTGTTTGCTTCACACATTCATAGTTATATTTGACAGCATCTGGTTCCCTATTTCCCAGTTGTCAACCAAGGAAGGAAAAATTGTGAAGTAAATCATGTAGACCAAGAGTTTTTCAGGACCATGTTTGCTGCTGAGGAGCAAATATTTAAGATAAATTTCAGTGGGTTCTGCTACTGGAACCAAATGCCATCAAAAATAAAATAGGGTATTTTTCACCTTGTCTTTCTGCACTTCTCAAATGTGTGGTATTTCATTAGCCGGTATCCAGTCGGCACAAGTGGGCACAGGGCACTGTGGGGTCACTGTACCGAAGGACGGAGCCAGAGGAGATGGCCAGGAAACCAAACACCACACTCAGAACTCCAGAGGGAAGAAAACAAAGGCTGTGGAAAACCCGAGACCTGAGCGGGGCAACTGTCCCCATCATCTGGAAAGAATACAGCCACGTTTTTCCAGGCGAGGCATCATACACTGTGGTCTGGGGCCCGCCCCGAAGACGAGAACATGAGGCGGAGGTCCTCTGGCACACCTTTTCAAGCGCATCTAGATCTATCAGAGCAATATCAAGACTAGTGAAATGACAAATCTCAGAGAAAATACCAATGCTAATAAAACGATCAACTCCATTTAGAAATATTTGTAAATGAAATCAAGACTCTCCTTGTCTATAAAATTAAGAAAGCATAAAAAATGAGAATTCTCACTGCTGGTAAAAGTAGACTACTGTGGAGGTGCAGAAAGTGGGGCTGTTCTAAAATCACCCTTCTGTGAGTTTCTGAAGTGATGGGAAGCTCTCTGCATCATCCAACATGGTAGCCACTAGCCACGTGTGACAATTGTGAGAGATGACCAGTGGCCAGTGCAACAGAGGAACTGCTTTTAACTGGCATTTAAATTTAAGTGTAACTAGCCACATAACAGTTAATGGCTACCTTATTGGACAGTGCAGATCTAGAACACAGTTAAGTAGAAAACTATATAAGCCTATAAATAATTGTTAATCAGTAACCCCGTGTTTAGGAATCTAAGAAAATAACCAGAAGTGTTTGTAAAAAGATTTTCCTCATAGTGCTATATAGAGCAGTGGAATGGTGACATCTAAAAATAAGATTGGTAACATAAATTATAGTATAAATTAAAATATTTTGTGTAGTCATTAAAACTTGTTTTTGAAAACAGACAGCTCATTACATAATGTAATATAAGTAAGCATGAATATAAAAGTATACAGAAGACTGGTTTGAATTGTGTTGTTTAATAATAAATAGAATAGGTAGTTGATGTTTAAAACAACAACAAGAAAAAACACACAAGAAGGAAGGTTATAGTATTTAAGTTCAGGTTCAATTATAGCTGATACTTGTCTTCATTATACTTTTCTGAAATTTTTATGACATATTCTGCTTTTGTCCGAAGGGAAAAAGGTATTCTTAGCAGCCTCAGAATGCCTTGTAAATTAAAATAGCGACAACATAAACCTCCTCAGTTAAATGAATTAAAATCTTGTGACAAATCTAGAAATGCCATTTCAAACTCTAAGATTCTCAACCCCTAGGGACCAGAGGATGCCCCAGGAAGAAGAGAAGGATGTCTTAGGCCATTCTTTTGTTCCCTGTGCTCTGGAGTCATGGTGAGGGTTTTTCATAATTTGTTGTTGCTTTTTTGTTTTTCATATAGTGAGGTGTTTCAGCTGGTAGTATTTTCGTCTGTTGGACTGTGAACTTTATAACTGCTACAATTTGGAAATACTTATCCTTTAGCTTCTGGAAATTTACTCAAATTATTTAATGATTCCCCAGTACTGCCCTCTCCGCCGCCACACGCTATCATTTTACAATCTTTCTGTCATTTCTCTTAATGTTTTGCTTTCTGGGAGATTTAACTCAGTCTTTTCATTGAGTTTTAAATTTCTGCTTTTGTATATTTAAATTCAGAGACCTCATTCTTCTAGTGTTCAGTTTAAAATAGCAATGTATTGTCATTTCATAAGGCTTGTGTTCTCCACAGAGGCAACATCATCTCCCAGACAGCCAAATATTGCTTCTTTGGGAGCTGGCAGAAACTATTAGCTATTACAATGACTTGTGACCTACCAAAACTCTCATCCCTTTCTGAAAAAAAAAAAAAAAAAAAAAAAAAAAAAAAAAAANTTTATAAAAAAAAAAAAAAAAAAAAAAAAAAAAAAAAAAATGTATATATATATATATGTATACTTTAGTATTTAATTTCTTTCATTAGGCAAAAATAAGATTTAATCCTTTTTGTTTGTTTAAATATTTATTTATTTATGCATACAAGCATTTATTTATTTATGCATACAAGGCCAGAGGTGTGGGTGGTGAGAGGATCCACCAGAGACAGAGTGGGGAGCAAAACAGGCATACTGACTAAAATACACTGCTAAGGGGAGCAGTGGACGAGGCAGGAGAGGTCTGCTGCGCCATGTGGGTCCTCTCCCTGGCTGGCGGCAGGGATTGAACTTGTCCTGCAGTGGCTGCAGTTTGCTTTATGGTGCGTTGCTTAACCCACTGTGCCACCAGGGAGGCCCAAAAATAAGATTTAATTCTAACTTTTCTTCTTAAGAGGTGTAGTTTAGGTTTTTATCACCCTGCATAGTCTCTGTGTATTATACTATATATATATATAAGTATATATATATATACTACATACATATGCATATACACACACACATTTACACACACAGATATGAGGAATTGGCTCACACAATTATGGGGGCTGAGAAGTCCAAGACTCCAGCTGGTGAGATCCAGGAAAGCAGATGATATAGTTCTAGTCCAGTTCTGAGAAACTGAGTTGATGGTTTAACTCCAGTCTTACTCTGAGTCTGAAGGCAGAGAAGACCAATGTCCCAGGTCAAAGACAGTCAAGCAGAGAGAGAATTCTTTTTGACTCAGCCTTTGACTCTGTTCAGGTCTTGAACAGATTGGATGAGGCCCATCCACACTGGGGAGAGCAATCTGCTTTGCTCTGTCTACTGATGCAAAGGCTAATCTCATCTCAGACAATAATGTTTAGCCAGATGACAGATGCTCTGAGGCCCAGTCAATCTGACACACTAAATTAACCATCACACTCTGGTTCCTCATTTTTTTGGTCTTTCATATTTTGGTTTCTTCCTTTATTATTAAGGGACTTTCCTCAGATGTGTGGTGATCCTTGGTTTTGTTTTCCATTTATATTTTAAAGTGGGAAGCTAAAAATTGTGTCTGCTTGGGAGCTCTGAGCATGAAAGGGTGTTGTCAATGTGGACCCCCACATTTGGTGCTCTGTCTGAGCTGCTGTATTATATAACCCACATTTTGGTATCTTTGGTCTCTCCAGAAGATAGCTTCTAGTCCCTGCCAGGTGGATGCCATTCTACCTACCTGTGATTTGGGAGCCAAGTCCTTGTGGAGTGGGGAGAATCTCAGCCTTTGGTATGTAAGCTTTCACTTAGTTTACTGTGCTTTTTTATATATTATTATTATTTCTTAGTATTATTTTCAATATGGTGCTCCATCTTCAATTTTGCCTGATGTGCCCTTATTCAGACGCTTTTTGTCTAATCTTGTCTGGCTTGTGGGACATAAAGTTGTCTGGGGACTTGGGGAGTATAACTGCTCCGTAAAAACTCAACCAACCCTATTTTGAGACCCATCTATGACCACACTTGTAGAGAATTCTGAGCCACAAAATATTTGGGAGTTCTCATTGCAAATTGAGCTGCTGCTTGTATTTCCTCAATATTGGGTTAAGATTGAGCTTCTCAATCTATAAGTCACTTGCTATTCATCCTTCTGCTTTCAAGCTACCCACATTTTATCATCTACATGGCTTTATGCTGTAAAAAACAACAATCCTTTTGGTACCGCCATTATAGTGGGGGTTCTAGGAAGAACCCAAGTAAGTTCATGTGCTTATTCTGCCAACTTTTACCAGTGGGTTGGGAAGAAAAAGGTAGCACATGGAGACTGATGGACAGTTTGAGCAGGAACTAGATTGGCATGATTGCCAAATGTTAGGGACTGACAGATCTAGGGGAATAGAAGCAAGTCAAGGAAGTGAACTGGGTGATGTGTGCTTAAAACTAAGCCAAAAGTATTTCCAGTATCCCACAAGGAGAACAAAAGATGTTGTTGAATCAGAATTCAGAGAGATGCTTCGACCTGTATCCCAGAGTGTGTATCAAGGACCTTAGAAATGACTGTATTTTTCTTTACCATTAACTTCATTTCTAGGATCCTTTCCTAAGAGAGATATCAATGTGTGTGCATATGGAGTTCCTCACAAAAATGTTCACCTTCAAAGGTCTTGTTATTTATAATACCAAATACTAGAAATCATCTAAATCGGGACTCAGCAAACTATGGCCCACGATCAAATCCAGTCCTCCTTATTTTGGTAAATAAAGTCTTGAATCATAGCCACATCCGTGGATATAGTGCATCTGTCCCTTTCATGCTATAACAGCAGAGACTATGATCAGCAAAGCCTGACATGTTTATTATCTGGTTCCTTATGGAAAAGTTTGCTGACCCCTGGTCTAAATGGCCAGTAGGAGAATGGCTAAGCCACCGAAGCTATGTCCGTGCTGTGAAATGGAATCTAGTCAGTTTAGCATTATGTTTGGTTGCTTTTTTTTTTAAAGCATAAAATTTACCATCTTAAACATTTTTAAGTGTATATTTCCATCATGTTTCCTATATTCACATTGTTGGAAAGTAGAACCCCAGAATGTTTGCATTTTACAAATCTGAAACTCCATACCCATGTAACAACACCTCTGTTTGCCCACTCTCCTAGCCTCTGGTAACCCTCGTTCTGCTCTGTTTATGAATTTGACGATTTTAGAATCAGAGAGGCTTTGGCCGTTCATGACTGGCTTATTCCACTTGCAGAATGTCGTCAGGATTCACCCATGTGGTAGCCTGTGCCAGCATGGTCTTCCTCCTTAAGGCGGGTGCGGTCCCACTGTATGTATAGAGCACGTTTGGTTTGTTTGCCCATTCATGGGTGTTTGAGTGGCTTCCACTTTTTGGCTACTGTCAACAGTGCTTCTATGCACGTGGGTATGCAAACATCTCTTAACATTCTGCCTTCAGTCTTTGGACTAGTACCCAGAGGAGGATCTCTGGAGCATACGGCAGTTCTATGTATCATTTGTCGGGAGCCTCCACTCTTTGCCATTTTACAGTTGTACCCACTGGAACGAGGGTTCCAGTTTCTCCACATCCTTGGCAATTCTTGTCATTTTGTATATATATATATATATATATATTTTTTTTTTTAACGGTAACCATCTTAATGGGTGTGATGTGATATCTCATGGTGGTTTTGATTTGCATTTCTCTGAAAATTAGTTCAGTGAGCCTCTTTCACATGCTTTTTGACCATTGGTATGTCATCTTTGGAAAAATGTCTGTTCTGATCCTTTACCCACTTTTAATTAGGTTATTTGTTGTTTTTGTTGTTGAGCTGTAGGAGTTCTTGATATCTATACCCTTGCCATCCCCCTTTTGCTAGACTCTTCTTGGTTTTACAATGGCTCCCGTGTTGTCACTCCTCAGCTGGTCTCTGGAATTCTCGCAGGGTCTGTATGTTATGGTTGTCTTGCTGCCTTTGTTGGGGGAGGGGAGCCTGTAGCTTTCTAGTCTGCCATCTTGCTGATGTCACTCTCATAGGAAAATGTTCCTAGCATTTTAATAGAATGTTCGTGTTGTAACGTGAAGTTAAAAAAAGAAGATCCAAAGACAAAATTATACAGTCTGTTCTGAACTATATAAAAATATTCATTGAAAAAAATACTGGTAAGAAATTCAGTACCGCAAGATGTTGATTCTTTCCTGTACCTTCTAGATTATTTTACAATAAGTACCTGTACTTTCATGATCCGGAGCAGGGAAGGCTATTAAAGAAACAGCCAAAAGCTCAGAGGTAGATGGAGAGTCAGATTGGGAGAGGAGCCTTTTGTATTTAGAGTACAAAGAGCTGAGGAGTAGTGGTGTAGGGCATGAGGGTAGAGTTGGAACCAAAGGACAGAATGGAACAGAAAAAGAACAAAGGAGCGGCAGTCAAGCCAGTACCTTTGGAGGTCGGTGGAGATAGAAGTGACCCTCCAAGTCAGCCTTGATGTCTGAAGAGTCGCCACTGGAACATCCCCTTGGGTGCATGCTTTGTACGGAAGACTTCCTCCTATCTTGGGAGGGTCTGTGCTCCTTAAACAAAAGGGTCTGCATAACACTAGGGGACCACAGGGGGGCAGAAAAGGGAAATATCAGGAATTGTAGTCCTTCATGTAGTGATAGTACAAAGTTGCCGGACTGGAGGGAATTCCCAAAAATAGGGTGAGCAACGGTTCCAGTATCGAAGGCCGACCTGGTTTCAACATGGCAGTCTTACATCACAGGGCACCCCTAAATGCCCGGTGAACTGGGGCAATTAGCTAGCCTACAAACCATGCTCTGCTTCTGCTGCCAGCACCACCACCACCACCACACACACACACACACACACACACACACACACACACACATGCTCACACAGTTACCTAGCTTTGGCTGGCCTTTGTGAAGTACTAGAGAGTGGATTTGTCTTTTATTAGACCCTTCTTCAGTGGACAGTTTGGCGGAACCTTATTAATGGATGAGTACTTCCATGCAAAGTTTTAAAAGGTCCTGCTCTGAGCAAATCCAGCGCGACTGTGTCCTGGTATAGCAGCCTTGTGTGGAAAAGGCCCTCTGGCAGACTGTTTCTGAGCACCCGAGCACACAACTCGTCCAGCAGAACCATGGCTGGTGTTCGGGCCCCGTGCTCCTCTCAGCAGACACCCGTATGTGTAAGCTGCGCAGTCCTCACTGGCTCCCCTGCAGCTCAGATTGCAAACCATTCATTTCCTGTCCCAGATATCTCTGCCATAGGCAATGCCAGAGAAAAGAAAACACTTTTGATTTACTGAACTACTTATTTTTGCCTAGAGACCATCTCTGCAGTGTGTGAGATCCAAAGTAAACACTAGCATTTTATTTTCACACATAAAATAGAGACCTACTGGAGAGAGATGAGAAGAAATAAAAAGACATCTGGAGGGGAACGCAGCCCTTTGATTCTGCCTCTGGTTCCAAGGAGAAGGGCCCACCAGTAGCGCCAAGCATGGAGCCCGTGGGGATTGCCTCCTCCACCACGGGCCAGTGTCAGATCTTCATGAGCTCTGTGGTCCTGCCACTGCCCCATTCTCTCTCCTGCCTCCCCCCAGGCTTCTGATACAATCTACTTTAGACATTTTCTGTCTCATCTTCTGTGTTTCCCATCTTTTTTGTCTTAAAATTTCACTCTGGATAATTCCTTGAGACCAGTGCTCCAGTTATAATTTCCTCTTCAGTTGTATTTCTTTTGCTGTTATACTTACCCACTGAGGCTAGTATCTGTGTATGTATGTGTTTTGGTTTTTGAGGTTTTTTGTTCTGAGAAGACTACCTCACTTGTTATAGTTTCCTGTACCTGAAGATAACAAATTTGCCTTGTTGATTTCCCGTCTTGAATTATCTCAGGCCTCTACTGAAGTCCCTTTCTTTAATATAATGGGCATTGCAAGTCTCATCACACCTTAAAACAAGAAGTAGGTTTGATATTCCCAGGCCCAGTAGAGGACATACTCAAGAAAATAGAAGACACACTCACAGCTAAAAGGGGATGTGGGGGCACAAGTGGAGCCTGAGGTTGTCTCTGGGGTCCCATGCTGTGTGATGCTAATAATACCTGCTAAGAGCAACAATTATGTCACCAGAGCAGGGAGAACAGTGAAGTCCCAGGAACATTTGGATCTGGTGAGACACTCCATAAAGCAGCCAAAGCCATTCCAAACTAGAAGCAGAGCACTGTCAACAAAAGTAAATTCTCACCTGATGAATTAAAGCTGCTACTGAGTTCTCTAATGGCTTTATGGGTAGAAAGGTCAGCATCATAATGTAATGTAAAACGATGAGCTGATCTGGCAAATAAATTAATCCAAGGAAGAAAGACTATTTGCAAGTGGGGGGCAGGGGAACTTAGATTAGTTCTAGGTAAGTTGTTTTAAATGCTTTATGCTCTCTCTGGGCCTGGATTTCTGCTGTGAAACAATGGGGTTGCATTTGATCCGTGTTTCTTTGATCTTTAATAATCACACAAATCCCTAAAGATCTTGTTAAACTGCAGAGTTGAATTCAGTCAGTCTGGGATGGGCTCTAAGGTTCTGTATCTAGCAAAGAAGTACCCAAGTAATTCCTGTACTCTTGATCTGTGGCCCACACTCAGAACAGAAATGTTTTACATGAACTCTCAGCACCCTTGTTGTGTAAGTCCAGACTCTGGGAGCTCTGGAGCCTGGGGAGGCTGGTTGGCAAAACAGGTCCCCTCCCTGACTGGATAATTCCCTCACATCAGGACCAGGCTCCAGGGTCACCTCCTGGTGACCCTTCCCTGCATCTTTGCCTACACTGGGCAGGGAGGCCCTCTCGGCTACTGGTGCCCTCAGGAGTGTGAGTATGCCTTTGCCATTTGTATCGTAGCCATTTGCCAGTCCTCTGATGTCAGCATCTTTGTCCCTGTTATGGTACCGTGCCTGATATATGGTTAGAACTCAGCTAACATTTATAGGATAAATGAATGGAAGGACAAAATAAGTTTTAACTGGGGATGAGTGGATGGGAGGTGACTCAGCATACTCTTAACCAATGCTTCAAAACGAGGATTTTGGGTTTTTTTCTGAGTGGCAGATAACTGTCTTCCCTCTGCATCCTGTCTACCTCATTTCATGCACTGAAGCCTTAGCCCCCACCAATCTGACTATATTTGGAGACTGAGTCTTTGAAGAGGCGATTAAGGTTAAGTGCAGTTAAATGGATGGGGCCCTAATCCAGTGAGACACCTAATCCCATGTCATCCAGGAGAGGAGGTGACATGAGGGATGTACACACACGAGAAAAGGCCATGTGAGGACACAGCAAGAGGGTGGCCATCTGCCAGCCAGGGAGGGAGGCCCCAGGAGAACTGCTACCAGCACCTGGATCTTGGACTTAGGCCTCCAGAACGGCAAGAAGATAAATGTCAGGGTTTAAGCTGCCCAGTCTATAGTATTTTGTTATGGCTGCTTTGTTTACTACTAGCTCATACCCTGGGAATGGAGCAGCAGCCTCTGGCTGGCTACTTCTGCTTTAGCAGACTTCCCTCAGGAGGTGCTCAGCAGGTTTCTGTTGCCTCTGAGGCCACAAGGGGCCTCCTCGGTCTAGGTAGTTTCTGTGGGGCCAGATAAGATGGCTGATACCTCAGAGGCGCTGGTGGGAACTTGGTGGGATGTGTTTCAATTCCAACTTGATTTTCAGGTGCCTTGTTCTTGTCTCACGACTTCCTCTTGGTAGTTATACCTGGGAAGCTTCTGTGCTGCTCACCTCATTCCTGCCTTTCCACATTCTCTCTGTAGCCCAGGGGCTGGCAGTCTGGTAGCAGCATTTTCTAAGCTTCCTGGGCAGCGGGGTTCCTTGCCAGTTAGTTTCTGCTAACTGCAAGGCTCTTGTGTGAGGTTGGTTGGAAGGCAGGAGGCAGAATCGTGGTAGGCTATGGGGCTTCTGTGGTGGCGGGGTCCTGGGGTGGGGGCTGCCATGGTGGCCAGGGTAACTAAGGGCTGCAATGACAATAACAGCAGTTTCTGCAACCTCAAGGACAGGCTGCAGTTTCATGTGGCTTCCGTGGCAGCAACCCCACAGCTGCATCAGCAGTGAGTGAGTGCCTTCTCATGGACGCTGTAGCGCTTCTCTCCCACTTCTCTCTGTGTGCAGCAAATGTCAAGTTCCTTTCTTTTTTTTTAAGGCTGAGTAATGCTCCATTGTGTGTTTCTACCACATGTTGTTCATCCATTCTTCTCTTGATGAACACTGGGTTGCTTCCACATTTAAGCTATTGCAAATAACGCTGTGGTGAGCATGGTATTGGCCTTGAGGCTCACCTTTCAGTTCCTTAGGGTCTGCACCCAGAAGTGAAGTTGCAGGATCAGATGTTAATCTGTTTTCAAATTTCTGGAAACCCACAAACTGTTTTCCATTGCAGTCACACTAGTTTACACTCCCATCCGCAATGCATGGGCCTCATGGAAGAAAAGCTATAAACTTCACAAAAGTGACTTGAATATAAAAGATGAAAATATAAATGATATGCCCTAAATATAAAACAATGTACCCAAAATATAAAACATTATACAAAATGAACAACAAGCACCAAACCTTCCGCCTCCTTCATGTTCAGCGACCATTCTCGATAGGTGAGCTTGGGTAGCTATACTAGGAGGTTGGGGAGGTATATCTTCTGCGCCAGGCCGGGTTCCTGGCTGTCTCTGTCGCTGGTTCTTAGGTTTTTTGTTTGTTTTTGACTTTGCAGATCATTTTCATTGTATTTTTTAATTTTCTTTAAAAAAATATTTCCCACTTCGGTTCTTTCTTTTCTTCTATCTTAACCTCAGAAACCTCATTTTATTGACTAAGCTTCATTCATTTTTGTAAGTATTTTGCTTTGTCAACCTATCCACTTTGAAAATGTCTAATACTTGTTTTTGTCATCCTGACTTGCTTTGCTGTACATGGTTCTCCAGAATACCTTTCATTTTGCTGTAAATGTTGCATTTCCTCTTTCCTAATGGCTGAAGAGTATTCCATAGTGTGGAGAGACCACTTCTTGATCCAGTTATCTGTCAGCGGGCATTTAAGTTGCTTCCACGTACGAGCTTCCGCTGTAAACAGTACTGCAGTAAACACTGGAGAGCAATATTTGGTTTCATGTTCTTTGGATAGAGACCCAGGTGGGATTGCTGAGTTATATGGTATTTCTATTTCTAGGTTTGTTTTTTTTTAAAGTAAATGCAGATCACTGGATATCTCTGCATTTAATTTTAACCTTTCCACGGTCTATCTGTGTGATTGGATTATATAGTTGCTGAACACAACCCAGCTCTGTTTCTGTTTCTGACATTACCTCTTCAGTAATATATCTTAATAGAATCTTCTGGAGCTAGCAACACTCATAGGCCAAACAGTGACTGCAGTTGCTGGGGGTCTGTGGCAGCGTCTCAGACTGGGAGCCCAAGGATATGAAGTCAGCCACGGATGTTTGGCTTAATGTTTTATAAACTTTGAATTTTTTTTTTTTTTTTAGAATTGGCAAAGCAGTATTACTTTTTTTTCCCAATTTTGTTTATTGAGGTAATGTTGGTTAACAACACTGTACTTATTTCAAGGATTATTGGTTCAAACCTCTACATTTGTATGTTTTCACACCATGCCCTAAGCTTTGAATTATTATTATTATAGATACAGGACAATTTAAAATAACAGTAAATCACTTTATGACATTACATTTGAAAACCTAGAAAAAGCAGATTTCTTACAAAATGCAAAATACCAAAAGTGACAGAAGAATAGAGACTTTTTTTAAAACCAAGTATTTCAGAAGAGATTAGAAAGGTAATAAAATTTGTGTTGAAAGGGCACTGCATCAAATGCATGGCTGAATTCTATCTAACCTTTAAAATACAGATAATCGTAGTGTTACTTGAATCCGTGATATTCAGTGTGGCCCCTGGACCCGCAGCATCACCGCTGGGAGCTCCTTCAAATGCAGGATCCGTGACTCCCAACGAGTCCAGATCAGAGCCTGCATCTTCCTAAGCCCCCTGGGTGCCTGTGCTTAATGATGAAGCAGCACTGGACTACACCACCGACTCAGCCTTGGCTTTTGGTGGTCAGGAGCACGCCAGCACGCTCCGGGAGCATGTTTGAGGGACGAGCCGTGGAGCAGGTTTGCAAGGCAGACTGTTGTCAGCGAGCGAGCTCAGTGCCTGCAAGGGGCTGCATCCAACTGGAACTTTTGCTGCTCAGCCATGGGGCTTCAGGAAGAACCCTACCAAACCGGCGTGGACTGGTGGTCCAGGGCCCCTCCCTCCGCCACCACCTTCGCACCCTTAAGCTCATCACTGCTGGCTGGTGGAGGGCTGCCTCTGGCCTCGGTGTGCAGCTGCCTGAGCCTTTGCTCCAGAACTGGGGTCACTGGCATGTCTCTGCTGCCCTCCTGCTGTAAAAAAAGTGGACTTGCCTTTTATCCACCTTAAGGAACTGTTCTGGTCCATTCTGTAGGTGAAAAACTTCTACTTCCCTGTGTTTTCCAAATCTTTAAATCTAGACTATTTAAGGTAAAAATTGCTTGACTTTAAAATTGTTGTCATCCTAAACCCCAGGTCTTTGGTAATAATCAGTATTTAACACTCATCTGGGCTATAGAAAATTATGAAAAGCGTTTAAAAAAAAATAAGGCATGACTGTCAATTGCTGTAATGCAAATACTCCCGCCGTGATACTTTTAAGCTAATTTTGATTCCAGCAAAGAATGTTAATTCTAGGCTATACGTGTGAACCCATCCAGCTTAAATTCCTGAAAAGTAGATGCTTGGTTCTCCCAGACTGATAAGCCCTGGCCACCCCCACCATCAAAATCAAAATCAGGAACTCCACCAATGAATCCATTCCATCAGCACATGGAAGAGAAACCACAGCATTTCACAACTGCAATGCCTCGGGCCTGACCTCCTGCTTGCACAGAGACATCATCTCTCCTGTCTCTAGCCAGCTTCACTTGTTCCCCTGACTGGCTGGCCCCTGAAGGCACACAGCTTTGTGACACCTGCTTTGCTGCTGTGTTGGTCTGCCCCAGATGTGCTTGGGCTCCTTTGCCCCTTGGGGCCTGGGTGGTGGATAACAAAATCAGTATGGTCCCCGCTTCGCTTTGCAGCAGGCAGAGCTGGCAAGGGAGAGTGCAGTGCTTCCTTAGTTCTTGGATGTCCTGCTTCAGACAAGCTTGCCCTTTCCCAACCCCAAAGGAACGGAAGCGAGAAGGCAGGGCCCACCTAACTGCCTGGGAAGAGGGATGGGTTTCCTGCCCTTGGAGTCCTTGGCTCCCCTTCGTGTCCCCTGTGGTTCACCTACTCTGCCCTGCGTTTCCTTACTTCCTTGGCTTAATTATGCCAGTCTCTCCTGGAGCTATCAACTCTGATATCTTTCCAGTAAATTCCTATTTTGTTAGCTAGAGTCAATTTTCCCTGCTACTGAATTACTGTGCACAACGCTGTCCTTCTAACCAAGAGCACTGACTAGTACAGGAATTTAAATGGGTGTTCACATCAGCCGTGATGGCATTCACCAAACAAGTTCATTTTCTGGGCCCTGTATAGGATTCTGGGGCGGTGAAGTCAGCAGCAGCTTTTCAGGGTTATCAGATGGTTTCAGTAAGTCCCAAGAAACTTCTGGTAATAGCGTGTTGTGTCAGCCACTACTTCCCAGGAACGGCAGCCTGCAGGCACCCACTTCCAGACTGCTCTCTCTACAGGAACAATGCGTCCCACCTAGAATTCTAGCAAAGGATGGTGAGAATTCGGCAGAGATTCTGTTACATGAACCAATCTATTCTCAGTGGGACCCATTTTATTTACATACTAACAAATAATTATTGAGTACCTAAAAGGGTCACTTCATGCTGGGGATAGAGCAGTGAACCACCCTGTATTCCACCAGGGAAGGGGAAAAATAAAAGCAGCTCAACAAAAACAAAGGAATGTGGTGATTTTAGATAGTGGGACGTGACATGGAGACATTAAGGAACAGAGAGGGAGAAGGGAGCTACTTCAGCTCAGGTAGTCTGGAAAGGTATGGAAGGATTTGAGAGCACAGTGAGGAAAGAGCCAGCTTTGGGAAGAAGAGCAGGAGGAGCTTTCCAGGCAAAGGGACCTCAGGAGCAAAGGCTGAAAGGCCTGGAATGTCAGAGGAGCCAAGTGAGGGCCAGCCAGGCCAGAGTGGAGACAGGGGAGGCGCAGAGTGGAAGCCAGGGCTGCATCACAGGGGGTGGGATACTAAGCCCCAGAGAGATTTGCATTTTTATTCTAATGTAAATAGGAATGGAAGTGCTGAGCAGCAAGGCTCCTAAGATCTGATTTCTTGGTCACTATGGCCAGGGCATGGAGAATGGACTGTGATGGGCAACTGTGGGGTGAGACAGGCTGGGAGCTGCTGCTGAGGCCAGAGCCAGTGGACCGCAGCCAGTCATCTGGTGATGCAAGGCCGAGCATAGTCATCTGAAGCCATCCCTCAAAGACATTTCCACAGTTAGAGCCTCTCATTGCAACCCAGAAACACGGCAATTACTTGCCCGAAGATACCATGTATTTATACTGAAACAATAGTAATTACAGGGCAGTTCCTCTTCCAGCCTTCCCTGCGAACTCCTGACTGCCTTAACAATTAACTCCTGCTTAGCCCACCTGTCCTGGCATATGGATGTTTGAATTCCTAAAGCCCTTTGCCACTACCTGTAACTCCCAGCCCCCGCCCCCCCCCACCCCCTTTTCAAGCTCCCAGGTTTGTAAACTCTCATTACCAACTTGTTATTCTACAAGTGTCAGAGAGGTGGGCATTGGGTAGCGTTTTGGAAAGTTACACACATTACAAATTATTTGATTCTTTGACATGATTTATCTCATCATTTGCCATTCTACAAGAATGTGTTCATACATTCATTTGTCTATTCATTTCTTCAGTCAACAGGCATTTGTTGAATCCCTACTATATGCCACAATCCGTGCTGGGTAGGAGCTGGAGAAACTGAGGTACAGATCTTGGCCTCCAGGGGGAGTGGCCATTTGCAGATTTCATTGCAGCTGGCTATTCATTGGGTACTACCAACAACCTGGTTTTCACACCACAGAACTAGAATCCCTCTCTCCTCAGAAGAAAATTCATATTTGTTGAGTATTTACTATGTGCCAAGTTCTGTGTAAGATGCTTCTACAGTCTAATCTCATTTAGTTCTCAAACATCCTGGGAAATTGACGATTGTTCATATTAGTTGTACTGATGAATATATTGAGGCACAATTTATATAGCCAGTTAGCTGTTGGGCTAGAACAGAACTGTTACAGGATAATTTTAATATAAAATGGGTTTGCCTGACTGGGTTTTTTCCCACGCTCTTAAGTGGCACTTATAATGCCCCAACTACAGGTACACACAACAAAGGTTAATAAAGGGTTTTATTTACAAGGGAAGGGAAAATAGTGTAGTGAATAACACAAGGGGAAGAGAGGGCTACAGATTTGTAAATATCCTATCAGTTCCTTGGAGCTGGAACCCAATGGTGTGCTGAGAGCTGGCTCCCCAGGAAAAAGCGACTCCCAAGGCCCACGTGTTTGCTTTTATACTCAGCCTGGCTGCTCAACTCCATCCTCAGGTCCCAGTGATCCACTCTTCAATAATGACTTTATGGGATTTGTAGTTCTTGGATCTTGTAGGTCTGGAATGGGGGTCGAAGTCCATAACCTATTTGTGTAATCCATTCAGGAGGGTCTTTCCCCCTAACAGAACCACTCTGCTTGGTTCAGAAATACGTGTTCTTTCTATGCCAGTGTAATTAAAATGTAAAGAAGTGGGTCAAACTCAGACAGAAAGGAAGAGCTTGGAAGCGTGTTTGGGTCTCAGAGAAAAGTGAGCCAGGTAAGAAGGAGAAGGAAGTGGCTTAGCAGGGAGGTAAAGTCTCAACAACAACAAAAGAATCCTGAAAACAAGAATAACAAACACAAAGGGCCTTTATGGGAAAGCCCAACAAGCTGTTTCACTTCCCAGGATGAGTCATTCCTGAAAGACTTTGCAGACAGATTAGCAAATGGGTAGGTTGTGGAATAATTAATCATCCGAAGTGTTTTCTGGGAGGCAGAGTCCAGCCAGATGCATGTATTTAGCATCCAGCTGCCTGGGGTAGGTGGGAGGATGCTCTCCTGGGACTTAAGGTCTGCTGGGGTCAGGAAGAAGCATCTTTGAGGTCTCTGTATCTCAACCTGGTACCTGTACCACTAGGACTTGTTGGCCGGGCAGAGGGTATCAGAACCCAGGTGAAAGAGCACAGATTGTTTAGGAATGTTTAAGTCAAACTGAAAAAATTTGAGCAAAAGCAGTAACATTGCTGTGACAATGTGCTTATATATTATGGAAAAGGACAGCCAGTTTTACATAAAGTTCTAAGATAACCCATGACTTCAAGGAAATTTCATGATTTGGGCAGGCAGCCTTAACCTTTTGTTCACAGACTCCCAAGGATCCATGACCTTTGGTGGAAAATATGAGACACCCCATTATCTCAGGTATCTCAAGTGTTTGTTACAGAACTACCCATTTCCCAACCTCAACTCAGTTTTAACCAACATTAACTGAACTCCCATCCTGGGCTAGATATTCTGCCAGGCCTGCTCAAGATGGAGGCGATATTGCTCATGTAGCAGGCCCCAGTGTGTGACCCCAATAACTGCCACATCATGTGTTAATTATGTGCTGGTAGAGGCATGTGGAAAGTGATGCGGTGCAGGGAGGAGTGATCCATTCTACCCGGAAGAGGGCTACAGGGAAGACTTTGCAAAGAGGTTTCAGCTCAGGGGGAGGGAGTCTGCCACAGGGCACACACTCATCCTGGGTCCCAGGAAATGGATCCCTGAAGTGCCTGGCACAAGCAGGGAAGCAGGAAGTTACTGTGAGGACAGTGCGGGGAACGGGGGAGGCACCCACCGGTGGGTTATAGTGCCTCCCCCCACGTGTAACAACAGAGATTCTGCCTCTTATAGGACCTCCATACAATCTATTGCCGGATCACAGCTTGGGATAGCATTTGATAAATACATTTCTTTATCATTAGTTTCTTCATAATCCTGATGCGAGCGTCAAGTAGAAAATTTAGGATGGAAGTTTTTAGAAGGTCAAAAATCAGAGGTAAGGCCAGAAAGGATTATCACACCCCAAATTGATAAATGCTACCATGTGGAAAAAACACCACAAAAGAATAAGTACCACCAAAGGGCAGTATATAAGGACAGCCCTGGCTCTGGCAAAATGCAGCTCTCGCCCTGCAAGGCTGCCTGCCAGTGTCAGTGCAGGTGTCGCTTTTCTTGATAAACTTGCCAAGTGCCCTGAAGGGAGACTCTGCCCAAATCTTCCTCAGAGGGACCCAAGAACCCCACATACCAAACCTCAACAATCATGTTCTTTTGTTTTTTTAATGCATTAAAATATTCTAGAAAAGACTCCATGGACATCCCCAGACTGCCAAGGGGCTCAGGCTCAAAGCCTCCAAACAACTGAAGACGTTAGGACACATCTTCTTTCCTCTCCACCCGTGATCACCCCCATCAATGAAGCGTTTACCGCTTGCCTCCCACACATTCTGCTGTGTCTGAGGCAGAGCTCTGAGAACCTGGAGCCAGGCTGCCTGGCCTGGCGTTCTGACTCTGCCTTCTCTGGCCGTGAGACTTGGACCCAGTGACTTCAATCTCCCAGTTTCCTCCTCTGCAAAATGAGGACAACAGCAGCCCTCACTTCGTGGGTTTAGTGTGAGGATCAGATCAGTCAAGGCATGTCAGGTGCTAGGGTGTACAGCTCCCCGTGCCCACAGTTCCAGACCACTGTGTATTCATAATGTAATTAGGGAAGCATAAGGACCTGCGAACAGAGCCACTGTTTCATACAACCCTCCTCATTTCGGTTTCTTTTCCCTGGTCTTTCTAAGGATGACCCAACAATTTGTGCTAACAAGTATTTGTGTATTTATTTAAAATTTGAGCTAATAGATTATTGGGTTCTTTCAGAAGTGAACCCAGGGACACAAATATCAGTCGTATACTTGACAAGTGACCCCAGGAAGAATAAGGGAGTAGAGAAGTGAGACTGGGAAGGGAGAAAAGCGTAAGTTAATTAACAGTTACCTGTAAGGACAGCTGGGCCTCAGCAGGCTGGGGGCCCTCTGAGGGGTTGTGTGGAGTTCACTCCAGTTGTCCCACTGGGGCCGAGGGGCTGCTGGACGTATCCTCCAACTTCTATTCTTTGTCTCTCGAGGGCTGGCCTGCGAGGTGGTCTTGTTTGTGATCCTCTCCTCCCTAAAGCCAGCCCCCACCCGCCATGCTGCTGTGGCACAGAAAGCCAGAGGCACGGAAACACAGGCGCCTGAGGGACAAAGCAGTGTGTGCTGGAACGTCCATTCAAAGCTGCAGGGGACCCGTGGGCTGGAGACTGACACTTGTGCTTCAGCAGCAAGGGCCCAGGTGACACAGCTGTCCACAGCAAGCAGAAGACCTCACACAGATTAGCTTTGCCTTTGATTAAAAATGTCACTAAAGGAGGTTCCACCGCATCCTAGATCTTTCACCTTCTTGTTCCCCATTCCAGCTTGTCACAGCCTGATGTTCACAGGTAGTTTCTTTAGCAACTTATGTATAACGCAGTCTTTAAGGGTGCACTTATCAGAAATTCTAACCACCTAGTCTTTGAAAGCCACATATTCTTACAGGTAAACATTTTGATGAATTGATAGCTGATAGTCATTTTTGGGTACCTGATTATTAGCAAAGAAAAGGGAATTTCTGGAGTTGATCTGGTCTGTTGTCTGTTAATCAAACAAACAATGACGTGCATTGCAAAAATCTTGGGAGCACAGGAGGCCAGATTTACAGGGTGGGATTTCATGCTGAGTGCAGCCTTGAATGCTTGCTGTTCACTAAGTAGATGAAGGTGACTGTCACGGTTGT
Source organism: Galemys pyrenaicus (assembly GCA_019455555.1). NCBI lineage: Eukaryota > Metazoa > Chordata > Mammalia > Eulipotyphla > Talpidae > Galemys > Galemys pyrenaicus. The sequence continues at coordinate 2,268,480 of JAGFMF010011681.1, read as the reverse complement.
TAAGTTCTGTAAAAAGAGGTTATATCTGCTCAGTTTCTAGGTGAGAGGGTGTGAATGCAGGAGAGCAACTGTATTGTCATTTTTTTAAAAAGCACTCAATGGGAAAGGAAAAGAAATGTAGAATACCACATTTTAATCTATGCTGTAACTGCAGTCATGGATAATCGTGGAAGTTTATAGACAAGAAAAGGAAGGGAGAGATGAGTAGTTTTGCCAATACAATCAATTTCTTTTAAAAAAACAGGAAGGAGGGCCTCCCTGGTGGCGCAGTGGGTTAAGCAACGCACTATGAAGCAAACCGCAGCCCCTGCAGCACGAGTTCAATCCCTGCTGCCAGCCAGGGAGGGGACCCACATGGCGCAGCAGACCTCTCGTGCTGTGCCTGCTGCTCCCCTCAGCAGTGTGCTTCTGTTGATCTGCCTGTTCTGCTCCCCGCTCTCTGTGGTGAATCCTCTCACCCCCCACACCTCTGTCCTGTACCCCAGTGCTTGTATGCATAAATAAATAAATCTTTAAAAAAAAAAAACAGGAAGGAAAGAAGGGCTCATAGTATCCGCTTATCACATCCCAGCTTGACATGGAAATTTCCAGGGTGCTTTTAGTTCCCCTTGACAGCTTTTCTAGGCTCAAACCTAGTTACTGAAGAATTTACCCACATTTCCTGCCACCGTCCTCTGAAAGCAGGCAGAATAATTGTGACTGGCGAAAGAAGCACCATGCAAGTGGCTAACCCTTAAAAACGGTATTAAGTAAAAGAAGTTAGACACAAAAGACCACATACTGCCTGTTGCCATGTCTATGAAATTTTTTCAAAAAGGCAAAACTATAGCTACAGAAAGCAGGTCAGTGGTTTCTAGGTGGTTGCTGGGAACAGCCATTGAAATCAAATGGGCACGAGGAAGATTTTCAGGAATTGTCCTCAAACTGGATTGTGGGGATACGGTTGTCCAACTGTGCAAATGTGTAAAACTCATCACACTGAACTCCGTGATGTGTCAGTGTATACAGGAAGCCACTGGCGAGAGAAAAACTAGCCAGTGGGTCCCGCAATATATTTGTGTGGTGTTAGGAGACAGCACCTGGTTACTGTGGGGCAGACAGACAAGCTCCCCAGCACAGAAAGCAACCCCCAGAGGCCCACCAGAAACTCCCCCAGAGACCCTGTCTAGGAGAAAGCCACACGGCTCTGCTCAGCCTCCTGCCCTCCCTCCCGATGCACACAGGTAGAGTCACACTATAGACAAAATACAATGGGAACCCCAGCTGTACCCCTACATTTCTATGGGCACAGTACAAATGGGGAGGGAAACATGAAGTTGATTTTAATAGTGTGCTTTCTTTGGCCCAGTATGTCTGATGTATTATCATGTCAGCATGTCATCAATATAGATAAATACAAAAGAGATGTTTTCCATTCTCTTTTCCCCTACTGAATCCTGACAATCTGAGGTGTCTTACATTAACAGACTGACTACATTTTCCAGTGCTCAGTAACCACAGTGGCTGCCGTAGTGGGCAGCACAAGCCAGAAATATCCGTTTTGTCTGTCTCCTTGCCTCTGTGGAGCTGGATGTTGGGTTGTGCATCTACTGTCTAGAGATAATGAGTAGTGATGAGTCAGGCATGACAGACAGGTCTGTATTGAGTGCTGGGAATCAGTAGCCTATAGAGTCACACGCCTGGCAGGGAGCTGCTGGGGAGCAAGTGAGAAGAGGTCAGCTCTGAGATTGACTAGGGTGCCTCGCCAAGAGACTCTGTCCTATGGGGAAGAGACCGAGTGGTCATATGAAACACGTGCAGCAGTGCTGGTGATAGGTGCCTGGGAGACAAAGCTGGGGAGTGGGCCAGGGAATGGTGGCAGGTGTGTGTGCGTGCGTGCGTGTGTGTGTTGTCAGAGATGAAATGAAAGCTATGAATCTAGAGCTTGGAAAGAAAACAGGCTGATGTTGTAAATCTGATGGGCCCTAACATGTTTAATAAGATGGACTAACAAGCTGCTTATAAATGATGAGTCTAAGACTTCGAGATTATTTGTAAAGAGAAGACAGCTTCCATGCAAACATTCATTGCTGATAAAAAAAAAAAAAGTAAGAGGGCCTCCCTGGTGGCGCAGCGGGTTGAGCACCGCACTGTGAAGCATCCACTGTGGCACAGCAGCGTGAGTTCAATCCCCAGCCAGGGAGGGGAACCACATGGCACAGCAGACCTCTCCTGCCTCACCCGCTGCTCCCCTCAGCAGAGTATTTCAGTCAGTCTGCCTGTTCTGCTCCCCACTCTGTCTCTGGTGGATCCTCTCACCCCCTGTGCCTCTGACCTGTACCCAGCTTGTATGCATAAATAAATCTTTAAATATATATAAACATTTATTTTTAAAAAAAATTTAAAAAGTAAGAGACATGTTGAATTGTGTTCTATTAAAGCATACTACAACCCTTGTTTTTAAAAATTATTTTTCACATGGTCCCAAAGAATTCTTCAGTTCACTAGTGAATTTCATTTTTCCGTCCTGTAGTTAACTCTCAGTGTTCAGCACATACGACAGGGCTTGGCGCTCGCATAGTGCAGGAGCCATTTTGAGACTGGGATTTAAGAAGCAAGGATTTTAGTTCGAGGAGAGAGCATGTCCTTTATCAGGACGCTGCATCCTGTCCTTGCCCAGGGCAGCTGCGATGAGCTACAGTCATAGCTCTTCCTGATTATTCCTTTGACCTAAAGTCCTCTAGCAACTACAGCATCAGAGCTAGAGACCTGTGCTTTTGAGGTCTCAGGTGGCTTTTGGCTTGATTTGACTGGGGCTGCAGTAAAAGTTGTATGGTTTGGGGCTAATACAGCCATTTGAACTGTTAAGATTCTATTTTGTATATTGGTGGGTGAGTTCTGATTCGCCGTCCAGTACAGGAGAACTAGATTTGTTACAGGGCAACCTTAATATAAAATGGGTTTTTTACACTGGGTTCTCCACCCACGCGTTTAGAAGGCTTAAAAACCTCAACTCCAGGTACACGTGGCAAAAGTTATTAGCATGTTTTATGAAAGAAAGGGGAATAGAATAGTAATAACACTAAAGGAAAAAGAAAAGGATACAAATTTACAAATACTTTACTAGATTTAAGCAATGGTGAGTTGAGGGCTAGCTCCGAGTCGAATGAATGGCTTTGAAGGAAGGGGGTCTGGCTTCTTTGTTAGAGAGAGTGTGTCCCAGGCTCACCTCGGCTTTATAGCCAGTTTGACTGCTTAATTCCACCCTCAGGTTCTAGTAATCCACTCTTTGATAATTATTTTATTGGATTTGTGGTTTTGGAACACTGATGGTTTGGAGTGGGGGTTGGAGTTTACACACCCATAATTCATTTAGGACCACCTTTTTCTGGAACACTGATGGTCTGGAGTGGGGGTTGGAGTCCACACACCCATAATCTATTTAGGACTACCTTTCCCCCTAATAGATTCAGCCCACAATATTCGCTGTCCAACTCTGTCTGCTGTACTTGAGGCTGACCACCCAGCTTTCTTGTGGACTTAAAATTGTTCTGCAACTGCAGCACCTGGAAAAATAGTTCTTTCCTGAGAAACTATAACTACATTGTCTCTCTAGACCCACAAAGCAACCTCATGAAATCAGGAAGGAAGGCAGGTGACCGATTGCTCAGTTATTGTTGATTGTTCTTGGAAATCCCCCTTCGGTGATGGTGAGCTTTTGTTTTCTTCTTCCTCTCCATGGCCTTGGGATGCAGGTGCCCCTATTGGTCCCAATTTGTCTTTTATCTCTGTCTCCTTCTCTTCCTTTCCTTTGTCCCCCCTCCTATATAAATAGACCCACAGCCAGGCAAGGTGTTGTTATTAGATCCACTGGGATTACAGGATCATTGTTTCATGGCAGAAGCTTTACACAAATGTCAAATGTCAGGAAGAGATAGAAACTTTTATCTTGGTCCCTGCATTTAATTGAATCCACCTGGTGTTTCATAAGTCTGTTTTATCCACTTTGTCCTTTGACACTGACCTTGGTTGGGGCATTCCAGGCCTGTGTGATCTGCTGCGAACATGTGTCTTTGTCTAAATCCTCAGCCTCTTCCCATTCTCACATTCCGCCTCCAGCTCTTTGCACTAGGAATGGGAATCAGAAAAACTTCACGCCCAGAACCAGCTAGGTTGCTCCTGCCCCAGCCAGCGGCCCCTGGCCTGTGTTTACAGTCAACTTTGCTTCTTAACTTTGTTACCAGTAAGAACTGATTCACTTTTCAAGGACAACTCATCTTCTCGATGGTGATGACTATCTTTTTCTGTTCTTATTTATCAAAGGAACAGCTTTCTCAGTCTGGGGGAAGAAGCAATTCTGATCATGCTCATTGATGCATATTTTAGTTTAGCTTCTCCCTAAAAACCTCCGAGAGGCCTGGGTCTTAGGTATAGGTAGTCTTTTGGGGAGAGGAACCTAAGCTGTAAGAGTGAGGGTGTGGGGAGAAAAAAGTAATCCTCTGGTTATTTTTCTGGGCAACTGGGGCTCACCCTTATTTGGGTACCATCCGGAGAAAGATGTAGACGTCCCCCCAGAATTTATCTCTGAAGAACCAGAGACTAACCTTTCCCACCCACTTTCTGTTCCTCCAGTGGTTGAGAGTTGCCCTGGAAATATTAATCTTCCTCCCGCCCCAATACTTCAGGCTGCCTGTATAGGGGCTAAATGAACAAAGCTTCAAAAAGTCCCGAGGTGGAGAAGTTCAGGGACTTCATGGTGCTGGAGGTGGGCACTCCACTGTGCATGGAGAATGTCCATGTTGGCATCCCAGAGGGGCAGATGAGGCGCCGAGCACAAAAAACAGTGGCTACTATTCACGATTTAAGAATGCTCATTGAGGGCCTCCCTGGTGGCGCAGTGGGTTAAGCAACGCACTATGAAGCAAACCACAGCCACTGCCGCACAAGTTCGATCCCTGCTGCCGGCCAGGGAGGGGACCCACATGGCAGAGCAGACCTCTCCTGCTGTGCCCGCTGCTCCCCTCAGCAGTGTACTTCTGTTGATCTGCCTGTTCTGCTCTCCGCTCTGTCTGTGGTGAATCCTTTCACCTCACCCCACACCTCTGGCCTGTACCCCAGTGCTTGTATGCATAAATAAATAAATCTTTAAAAAAAAAAAAAGAATGCTCATTGAAAACGATCCTCTTTGGCTCCCTCAAAAACAAAAGCACAACATGTTTACATGGAAAGATCTCCAAGACCTGCTGCGACTACTGCCACTGCGTCTTCGTGTTCGGCAGGTAGAACACTCAGTGACAGGGAGGAGCCCTTCCGCTGAGGTTCCTTATTGTCCAGTTCCTGTGGGTTCCTGCACTGCTGTATCTCCCTAGCTAAAGGCTGGCCAGAGAGATGGTCGCCGCTGATGGCACCCGTCACCAGAGTCTTCAAGGAGGTTGGTCCAGATGTAAGCAGAGTTTGAGGATTGAACCTTCCCCTCCTGGTAAGCTGAGGCTTTGGCAGCTTCCAGAAGCACACTGTATACTGGCCCAAACTGGCACTGCAGTTGTTCCCATAGCAGAGCACTTTCCCTGGTGTGATGTGTGAGTGCCAGAGAAAAGGAGGGTAGAAATTCATGGAGATTCTTCATGTCAATATGTTACAGGGCAACTTTAATATAAAATGGGTTTTTTACACTGGGTTTTTTACCCGCGCGCTTAGAAGACTTAAAAGTCCCAACTCCAGGTACACGTGGCAAAAGTTATTAGCACGTTTTATTTTATGAAAGAAAGGGGAATAAAATAGTAATAACACCACAAGAAAAAGAAAGGGATATAAATTCACAAATACCCTACCAGATTTAAGCAATGGCGCGTTGAGAGCTAGCTTTGAGTTGAATGAGATGGCTTCAAAGGACGGGGTTTGGCTCCTCAGTAAGAGAGAGGGTGTGCCCAAGGCTCACCTCGGTTTTATAGCCAGCCTGGCTGCTTAACTCCACCCTCAGGTCCCAGTAATCCACTCTTCGATAATTATTTTATTGGATTTGTGGTTTTGGAACACTGATGGTTTGGAGTGGGGGTTGGAGTCCACACACCCATAATCCATTTAGGACCACTTTTTTTTTGGAACACTGATGGTCTGGAGTGGGGGTTGGAGTCCCTAACAAATAGATGAATGCCTGGGATGCTTGAAATTACTCTGACAACTAAGGATTTCCAAAGCATCAAGGTCATCCTGAAAATAGACAGATAGAAAATCTAGAGTCTGAGGTAGGATAATCCAGGAAATCTGGAACCCATCTTAACAGTTCAGGATATGGCTGGACTTTTCAGTCAGATTTGGGTGTGTTGTCTGTATTTACGGATCTCATTCATGAAAGCTACCATTTATTGTACTCAGAATACATGCACAGACCTTTACTTATTAGCTTGTTTGACAGGCTGCATGGCTGCACTATCTATTGCCAGTTGACAGACAAGGCGATGGTGGCTCAGAAAGGTTAAGGACTCACTCAGGACTCCAGCTTTGTAAGGATCACATGTGAGTTTAGATCATATCTAAACTGCACCATGGGAAAAGACAGAAATATGACTCATGTTATGATTATGTACTCCTTCTTACAGATCCAGGAGAGAGGCAACCTAATGGGTCAGCCTGCATCTCTATAATAGAATCGCAAATGGGTCAGAGCTCAGACTCTGGGGGCAAATGATCTCTTTCAGAGAACATCAGGGAAAGAATTATCAAAATTATTACAAAGAATTATAAAATTATCTCCATATCTTCCTTACAGTCTGATGAAATACAATTTAAAAATAACAATAGGTTCTATGTGCACGAGTGTGTGGGTTTTGTTATGAGAAAACTACATGTTTTTCAGAAAAAAAATATGGAACACAAGTGATATTTTGTGTCCTTTTATACTTCTACAAGATATATTTGTGTCCTGATTTCAGAAATCTGCTTATTCTTTGTATTGTGCATTTTCATGTAGCAGCAAATTTTAGAAATTTGCATAAACAAGTTTCTTTGGAAAGTGTGGAAGGAAGAGCTTGTATACACGCCCAGCAGAAATGAAACTGCTGGCTTTATGGGTTTGCAGGTCTTTATATGACATGGGAGAAACCTGTTTGAGAAGTTATGCTTGTGTGACTGCACTTTATTCATTTTGCTTTTCCTTGAAGCTGTGGGTACGGATTTCTCTTGTGCTCCATCAAACTTCCCAATGAACCATAAGGGAGAAATTTCTCTTTCTTGTTGAGGAATAAGCAGGCACATAGTAGGTGCTCTATGGGGCCGGAGATCCTCACCATTGAAAGGGAATTTTTTTAAAGGTCATGTACCTGCAGTGAACAACTGAGGTCTGGCCCCCTTAGTTCTGTATTCATCCATCCATCCATCCATCCATCCATCCATATCAAAAAAGTTTTCCCTAGTTTTGCTGTCCCTATCCTGTTTTTCTTAGGCCGCTCCAGCCAATGCTCAGTTCCCTCCACTCATTAAATGGCTCTAGTCAAGGTTCCCCTTCTTTGTTCCCTGTTTCTCCATCACCCAGGAGCATTCAACACAGTGGCCCACTCCTTCCAGCCCGAATATCTTGCAGGCTCTCATGAGCTCAGCTTCCTGGCTCCATTCTGTCTTACCAGCCACTCCTTAATCTCTCTTATTTATTGACTTCCTTGCAGCTGATGGCCTCTAGTTTTTGTCCTTCCTGAGGTTCTCTGCGCACCATTTCCCTGGAGATATTTCTTCCAGGCCTCTGACTTTTAAGACTATCTATTTACTGATGATTGTCAAATTTATACCCTGAGCTCCAGACTCAAGGATTTAACTGCTTACTTTACTTTGATTCTTGCTGCCTGACCAGCATCTCAGACTTATTATGTACAAAGCAGAACTCTTGAAGCTCACTTCTTTTTTTCTTTTTTTTTTTTAAGATTTATTTTTTTGTGCATACAAGAGCATGTATACATGCTCTGGCAAAGGCCAGAGGCATGGGAGGTGAGACGACAGAGTGGGGAGCAGAACAGGCAGATGGACTGAAACACACTGCTGAGGGGAGCAGCGGGTGAGGCAGGAGAGGTCTGCTGCGCCATGTGGGTCCCCTCCCTGGCTGGGGATTGAACTCACGCTGCTGTGCTTCATAGTGTGGCGCTCAACCTGCTATGCTACCAGGGAGGCCCAAAGCTCATTTCTTTTAACCTGTTCCTCCCTGGGTCTCTCTCTGGTACCACCATTAACCTAGTTGTTCAAGCCTGAAACTTAGGGTCGTGCTTGTTTCCTCTTTCTCACATCTCCACATTCTCAGCAAGTTCTGAGGGCTTCCTCTTCTTGATCCCTGTGCCAGGTTCACCTATGTCTTTTGTCTCTGCTCTGCCATCTGTCACGATATGATTGCTGCAGCCTGCTGCTGGTCTCTCTGCTTACTCTTGTCCTTCTGTGATCCATTCCCAGAGTGGATCTTTTAAAACTGAAGGTCAATATTGTGACTCACTTGTTCAAAACCCTCCAGTGGCTTTTCATCACCTTGTATCTCAACAAGGCTCATAAGGCAACTCATGACTTTGCCCAGGGGTCACCACACTTTTCTGTAAAAGTGCCAGATAGTAAATATTTTAGATTCTATGAGCCATATGATTTCTGTCGCAACTATTCAACTTCACTGTTGGAACAAGATAGCAGCCGTGGACAACATGGTTGTGTTGCAATAAAGCATTACTTGCACAAATAGGTAGTGGGTTGGTTTTTACCTGTGGGGTGCAGCTTGTTGACTCCTGATCTTGTCCCTTTTTGCTTTACCAATCACACACCACTCTGCCCTCTACTCTGGCCCAGCTACACTGGCTGGGTGGCTGGTTTCACAAGATGGTTTCCACCAGTTGCTTTGCACTAATGTCACATTTTTTCAGAGTACTGTGTTCTCAACACTAGACTACTACCAAATCTCACATCTTTTGAATATACTGGCCCTATGCCCACTTTGGTCAATGAAATGTGGCAAGATGGATGTTCTGGGGCTTCTGAGCTGAGGCCTTAATAAGATCAGCAGCTTCTGCTTCCCTGCTTGGAATCCAGCCACTATGCTGTGACAAAACAAAAGTTGCAAGAGAGGCCATGTGGAGGAGAACCAAGTTGTTCTGGGCCATGGTTCCAGAAGAGTCCCAGCTTGTAGCATTGATGGCCAGTCATGTGAATAAGCCATCTTGGATGTTCCAGCTAAGTCAGGCCTCCAGAGAACTTCCTGCCCAGTGGATCACATGAACAGAGAACTGCAAAGCTGAGTCATGACATGTCACAGAGCTATGAGGGTAAAATGGTTATTGCCTTAAATCATTAGGGTTCATGCTTTGTTTTGCAACACTAGATCACTGAGACACTTGACTTGCTTTCTGTTCTCTAAACCCACCTAACTCATTTCTCCTACAGTGCCAGCTATTACCTCTGCCTCGAGTATGCCTCGCCAAGATCTTCATTTGACTGGGCCTTCTCATCGTTCAGGTTGACATATAGCACCTCAGTTTTGTTTTTTAGATAACTACCACCCTTTCTTTACTTCAGCCCATGGGCACTTACCCCATCCGTACTTACCCCATCTTGATCTGGACTCCTACCTAGGTCAACTTGTAACAAAGGCCAAGCCCTTACGGGTCCTAGGAATTATTGCTGAGGAGATACTCTTGGCTGGGATTGTTAAACTAGTTTAATCCAAACTTGGAGCTGCTGGTACCCACTGCAAGGGCAGCCTGTCTGGGAATGGAGCCAGTGCAGAAGAGAGCAGGGAATGGAACTAGAAAGGTGAGGTAGACTGAATCTCGCCATACTTGACCTAATATTTTCTGAGATTCTTAAGGTACATGAGCCAATACATCTCTCATTCCACTGTCATTTCATTTATTTACACCAGTTCAAGCTGTCCCTTGCTCTTAAAATACCACGAATGCTTTGACTCGCCCTCTATCATTTCTACCAGGTGTTGGGTTTGGCAACATGAAATTGCTAATGTGGTAGGTCAGAAGTCACCGAATATCAGTAATTTCATGTGGCTACCTCAACCGAATACCTCCAGAGACAGGAATCTGACTACCTCATTGTTAGATGTTGTCATTAGGTAGATTTAATCAACACAAAGTAATTTTTCTAAAACCTATATGCCTGTTGCTTCACAGTCTGGGGTATTCTCTGAACATAGCTCATGTTTGGTTAACATTTGATGGCAAAAGTCCAGGAGAAAATCTTCCTTAGAGAGATTATCAGTTCTTCATTCTCAGCATAGTACTTTCAGTAATGCAGTCTAAAACATTAAAAAAAAAAAAAAAGCAATGTTTTAAGCCATGTTGTCTTTCTTCTAGCTTATTTAAGATCAAATACAGATCCTTATACTTAGCTCCAATGAAACTCACTGTGTTCTCTTTGGCCCACTGGCCCTTCCTCTAAGAGGTAACGCTCCTGCCCATTGGGTCGAGGTGTCTGCCAGTCCTCTTCACGATGGTTGTCACAAGGCAGCACCATAAAGTCCAAAGTCAAGATCTTTATAAATCATGTTTGTGCATCCAGGATACCCAACCAGTATTGTGTTCTCTGACAATTTGAGAAACATGCTTTGTCTGTATTGGAGTCCTTACTACAGATGTGGAAATGGATGGAACAGAGAATCAAGCCAAAGGGACATGTGTGGTTGAACCGATTCATTGGCTTTTAGTTCTGGTTGTCCCCTCAGTCGCTGTGTCTCTGGCTTGGGCTAGCAACTGCCTGTAGTTCTCAGCCTTGGCCATGGGAAGCCCTAGGAATGGGGCCTTGCTGAAATACAGGGTTCTTCATTATGGGGTATTCATTAGCCTGTTCCTTAAGCTAAGTAGATCAGTGTGTTACTTAAGTTAGGTTATGTCAGAGTAACAAGAGACTGAAATGTTTAATAGCTAAAACAATGGAATTTTGTTTGTAACTTAAGTTGCAGTTGAGGTTGGCGGTGGTGCCATTTCTTCATGCATTCGCTCAGGGGTCTGGGTTCTCTACACCTTGTGGTCTGCCATTCTCCAGACCTTCACTGTCATCTGCACCTAGCCACAGAAATGGACAAGCAGAAAGGAACACATGTAGGAAGTTTTTGTGGGACAGCATAATCACTGCTTATGAGTCACAAAGCCATACCTGTCCAAATGGTAGGTAGGAAAGTTGTATTTAGCTACAGGCTTCAAAAAGGGAGGGATAGATTTGGTGAACAGCTAGTGGCAACTGACATCATTATGTAACAAAATTAATCACTAATCGGGCCTCCCTGCTGGCGTAGCAGGTTGAGCACCGCACTGGGAAGCATCTGCAGCACAGCAGTGCGAGTTCGATCCCCGGCCAGGGAGGGGACCCACATGGCGCAGCAGACCTCTCCTGCCTCGCCCACTGCTCCCCTCAGCAGTATATTTCAGTCTGCCTGTATGTTCTGTTCCCCACTATGTCTCTTGGTGATTCTTCTTACCTCCTGCGACTCTGGCCTGTACCCCAGCTCTTACATTCATAAATAAATAAATCTTTAAAAAAATCACTAGTAAACTAATCATACACACATCCCTTCCTTTTAAAAGCAAAGCCTGTCTACTGGGTCAAAGTCTTTGGCCATTACCCCTTTTGTAGTTGTCAGGCTACAACACAATGCAAACACAGTGCAAGCAACGCAAAAGTCGATAGCAAAGTGAAACCATCGATCTTGCAAAATAAGCAAGATTTTGAGATTAGGAAAGCAGTTTTGGGGAACTGTCCTAATCATTGGCAAAGCCATTGACAAATGAAGAAATGGCAGTGTTAGAGCAGAGGAAATCCATAATGTCGAAACCAGGAAAGTCACTTCATGTGAGAATGCTTTGAATATCAAATGGGTAGGAGCTACCTGGGAAAACGAACAAACACCTCAAATGTTCTTTCCAAAATTACACTGCGTAAAATTGTACTGTAATAGTCCAATCTTGCTTTTCCTTTTATTTATTTTTAAATCAAATTTTATTGATTTGCCATTTTCTTATAAAACTGTGTACTTTAGGGGGTGAAGTTCATACCTCTCTAGCTACTTCCCTCACCACTTTCAAAGCCCTAGTGTGACCATCCATCAGACTGACTCCCTGTTCCTTTTCCTCTCACCCTGTCTCTCCCTTCCCCTCTAGTAACCAACATATCTCTCACAGAGAAACTGACTTTTCAGTTTGGGCCTCCCTGGTGGCGCAAGGGGTTGAGCGCTGCACTGTGGGGCTTCTGCAGCCACTGCAGGGCAAGTTCTATCGCCGGCCAGGGAGGCAGACCTCTCCTGCCTCACCCGCTGCTCCCCTCAGCAGTGTGTTTCAATCAGTCTGCCTGTTCTGCTCCCTGCTCTGTCTCTGTCTCACCCCCTGCTCTAGTCTGTACCCCAGCTCTTGTATGCATGAATAAATAAAAATCTTTAAAAAGTAAATAATAAAAAAAATTTTCAGTTTCATTTTGCAAGGTTAAGTCCCAGTAGAAACCGTCTTCCATTTTTAAGATGAATTTTTTGTTTTCTTTATAAGTAAATTTATTTAAAGGTCCTTTTCCTGTCCCAATTATCTTTGAACAATGAAGAGCTCGTGTTTTGCGTACTTCCTTCCTTGGCTTGAGTAATAAACCCATGGAATAAGGAAATAAGGGCAAGGCTGACATGATTTGTTCTTGGTAAACCCAGGCTGGGTCACCGTGATCAATCATTTTCACCCAGAGGCACAGAAGTGCCCTTTCCCCTTTAAACCCCGTTCTGGAATGACGTGTACCTTCAGCTGTGTTCACTGAGTTATGGAGCATGTGTCTCCACGATTCCAGCACTATTTAAAATATCTGCAGGTCCTCCAAGACCACAGATAAACAAAGAAAGTCTCTTTCCTGGGCTCTCTGAGTTCTCTGGCTTGCAATTCATCTGGCTCATGAGACGCATGTAATTCCATTTAGGACACAAATCCAGCTCTCATTAGAGGGGAGCGGCCACAGTGCAAGGCAATTTGGCAACACGCTGATGTCACTGAATTCACAGATGCCTCTTTAATGTGGAGGTTCTGGTCCCTTTCAAGAACTGGCATCCAGAGCAAATTGAGTTGAGTTGAAACGTGTTGTTCAAGGGTTTGAAGTCTACTTGAAAATTCTTGTCCATCTTGCTCTGTGCCATGGTCCTTTGAGATCTGTGTGAAGAGAGAGGGAAGAAGGCAGGGGAACCAACTTTTCCTCATCACCTCGTCATGGGGTGCTGAGGAGATAGGGGTGTCCTCCTGTGAGTGGCCTGCCAACAGGTGTGAGAGGCCTGCATGGAGGTTACCTGGAGGTTAACATGCCCTTTCTAGAGACTCAGCCATGCCTGACGTCTCCTTTGGACTCTTGCCAAGAGGAGAAGTCTGGATTTAGGTGTAATCTGAGTTTTAACTACTGCCTCAAATGTATAAAGCCCAGTGTCGGACAGACGACACTTGCCCTCTGACCCCCTCCATCCAGTAGCGCCTCAGTTTCAGCCTCTGGCCTCAGGCACCACCGAGCCTTCAGGTGGGCCTGGAGAAGATGCTGCTGTTCTGTTTCTTCAGTCACTGCCACCGGAACATGGTGTGCTGCAGGCACATTCTTCCTTAGTCCAGAAGAGCAGCTTCTATTTTACAGGTTTTAATAAGCAGCTGCAAAGCATTTTTTAAACAGTTGATGCTGCAGGGCAACCTCACCCCTTCACCTCAATGTTGAGTCGTGTGACTGCTGCCAGCTTTTATGGGGACGTATTTCTCCAAGCAGAAAGACCCTATGACTTTGTCATCATCTCTGTGTTTGGGGTCCACAGACTACCTAGACTAGTGTCTGCACATAGTAGGTGCTCAAAAATGTTTGCATTCCTGATACTGACCACTGGTAGCTTTCACATTTCACTTAAAACAACAGCAGAAAACTCATGTGTGAAATACCTTATTCCCTTCGGTTTAGGTCATGGGCCAGAGGAGAACAAAGATAAGGGAATAGTGTGAATTAACATTTTGTCATGTGTCAGCAATTTTATAAATATTATTTCATCTTCGTCATGTCTCGAACAGGGAGACACTGGTTCAGTATCCTTATTTTTACAGGTCAGGACAGTGAAGGGTCAGAGAGAATAAATAGCTTGTCGAAAGTCAGCTTACAAATGGTCCAGCTGGGATTTGAACCCAATTCAAATGTAATTCTTGTCACTGTAAATCTCCATGAGCTCCATCAAAACAGATTTCCACTTTGCCTCTGTTTCCTGGAGGCCAGGAAGTATCTGAAATAAAACCCACATTGTTCTCCAAGACTGGATGAGCTGTATAAAGCATTTGCTAAGGGAGGAAGGTATTGAGGCAACGAGAAAGGTCTTCCAAAAATCTCAATACGTATTTCCAAGTACAGCAGACAGTTGAACTTTCAGGCATTTCCCTTCCAAGTCAGTTTGTTCTAGAAATGAATTTGCCCTCCCAACCAAAACTCCTGTAGCAGAGATCCTAATGATTGAGGTCATCTAGTTGCTCAAACTACAAAGTCTGGGTTTTTAATTTTATTTTTTATTACTTTTTGCTTTCTTTTTGTTTTGTTTCTTTTGTGTGTGTGTTTTCAAAGCACGACCTCTGAAATCATCTTTGACTCTTCCTCCTTCCTCCAGATCTTCTCAGTCATCAAATTCTACACATTCTCAGTTTGATTCCCAGTTTTCTAGCCTCGATTCAGCCATTTACTATTACTCTTTGGGACTTATTTTCACCCCCTCATGCCCCTACTTCCTGCTAGATCCGGTGTGGACCCCAGGGGCCATCATTAAGATTGCTTTCAGCCCCCTCACCTTCTCCCCACCGTTGTGAGACGCTGGTGTGATCTCAATCCTGGTAGATCTCCAGTTCTTCCTCCTGTCCCCAGATGCTGAGCTTTTAGTAGGGAAAACCTCTCCTCCTTGCTGACTGGTCTCGTTGAGACTCTCAAACCACAGGTGGGTCCTCAGTGCAATAATACATCCCCAACGTTCTTGGACGCCTGTTCCAGAGCATGTGTCTCCTCTGACCACCTGTGCTGTACCAGTGTCTCCACTGCCCCGATTCTCAATCAGTGATCTTGCTCATGAGCTCACTAAGAATGGAGAGGTAATCAGAAGTGTTTCTCATATTCCTCCACTAGTCACCAGACTAACCAACTCCTTGTCTCCTCTGCATCCCAGTGCCTCAGTGCCGCCCACCCCCCAACCACCCGTTTCCCACACACAAGCCAGAATGATGATACGATCACTCAGAATAAAATCCAGATTTCTTACCATGACCTAAAGGCCCTCCTTGGTCTATCCAGCCACAGGTCTCTGATTTCCTCTCCCTCACTCTCTCTCCCTTGCTGTCTGTGTGCTGCTCACACTGATCTCCTGGCTTCCTCTCCAGTACCATGGGCACATTCTCACCTCAGGACCTTTGCACACACTGTTTCCATGTCTGGAGTTCTCTTCCCCCAAAGGTAGGCACTTTTGTTTTCTTATTTCTCTTAGAGCTTGGCTCAGAGTGCTTTTTCTAAGAGACCCTCACAGTAATCACATAGCACCTCCATGCCTGTCATTCTGTTCATTTCTGCTGTGTTTCTGCCCTTATTGCCGATCAGATCACCCTGACATGTTATACACTTGTTCGTGGCCTGTCTCCTCCTCCTATGGTATAAGCTCCCTGACAGCAGGGAGATCGTGTCTTTGTCTCACAGTGGTCCCCTGATGTCTGGTACAATGACCAAACATGTGAAGTGTTGTTGAGGGAATAAATAAGTGAATGAATGGTCTTATTTTCTGCACTCGGCTGTAGTTGACACTTTTTAGCCTGGCATTCAAGGCCCTTGAGGACCTGCCCCAACTCTAGGCTTCCTCCCTTGCTCCTTGCACTCTCCCCTTCCCTTTCTTGGGCCCCAAATCTAGGAGAGCTTTGTCCTCCCCATGACTGCCTCATGTTCGCCCCCATGACTGCCTCATGTTCGCCCCCCTGTCTGGGAAGCCCTTTCTTTCTTTGGCAAAATCCTTTCTCTCATGTGAAGAAATTATGTTTATTATTCAAGGCCTAGTGTCAGCTACTCTGCAGGGGAAGCCACCTTGGCCCTGCAGGCAGAACAATGGGCAGAACAGACTCGTGTTGTCACAGCGAGCAAGTAACTCCATGCTCTCCAGTGGCCTCGGCATGTGGGGTGTTGCTGTTTGCACAGCACTGTTCCCCCTTCCTGCTCTAGACTCAATCCAGGCGCTCTGAAGGTGGCAGGTCTCCTTCCTTCCCCTTGTTCCTCTTCTCCCAGGTTTTCATGAGTTTGCTGGGTGGGAAAGGTTGGGGAATGTGATTTTACCGAGAAGACAGTTGGAGACCCCTTTATATTCACCCGAAGCCCTCTCCTTGAGGACTTCCTGTGATTATAATAGAAATTCAGGTCTCGGGGCCTCCCTGGTGGCGCAGTGGGTTGAGCAACGCACTATGAAGCAAACCGCAGCCACTGCAGCACGAGTTCGATCCCTGCTGCCGGCCAGGGAGGTGACCCACATGGCACAGCAGACCTCTCCTGTTGTGCCCGCTGCTCCCCTCAGCAGTGTACTTCAGTGGATCTGCCTGTTCTGCTCCCTGTTCTCTGTGGTGAATCCTCTCACCACTCCCACACCTCTGGCCTGTACCCCAGTGCTTGTATGCATAAATAAATAAATCTTTAAAAAAAAAAAAAGAAATTCAGGTCTCTCTCTGCACCTGCTGTAATGGAAACCACCCCAGATGCTCTACACTCTACCAGGAGGGCCAGATAAGGAGCTGACCCCTCTTTGCTGGTGACCCGCTAGCTTTATAATTCAGGGGAGACAGGACTTGGATTGTAAATGTGACCTGAGAAGGAGGTGGGTTACACTAAGAGAGGGGAGACTTCACTCCCAGATCTTGACCAACAAGGACCCAGAACAGAGAACCGTGCCAACCTGGGCTCGTTCCACCAGATGCCTTGTTCCCCTTTGCAGATTTCGGCCTATGCTTGGTTGTAAAGGGTAACTGGAATGGCAAGGAGGCTTCAGGAAGATCTACAGCTCGAGGAGGTGGTAGGGCAGTGAACAGACACAGCAAGTGCGTTCTCCCATGTTTGGACTTCAAGTCTGCAAGGCGATAGTGAAAATACACGGAACGGGAGTGTGGCCTCAAGGCAAGCGGTCCTGAACACTTTTAAGTGTTGAACCATTCTCTGCGCTACTGTGTGCCATGAGATGAGTGCCCTGCCGGGAAACTGCAGTCTTGAGACAGGTGTGCCCTGCAGTCCCCAGGACCCCACAGTGCCTAGCAAGGCAGAGGTGTGTTCTTGGAGACCACATCACAGCAAGCATGAGAAGGCTGACCACTTTCTCCAACGAGCAATGTTATGATTAGGGTGTGAGTTCCGTATAGGGATCTATGAGAGACAGAAAACCACCTAGGAAACA
Source organism: Galemys pyrenaicus (assembly GCA_019455555.1). Taxonomy (NCBI): domain Eukaryota; kingdom Metazoa; phylum Chordata; class Mammalia; order Eulipotyphla; family Talpidae; genus Galemys; species Galemys pyrenaicus. The sequence continues at coordinate 2,251,100 of JAGFMF010011681.1, read as the reverse complement.
ACCAAAGAAATGCAGTGTCTGTCATCTGACCAGCTCCTCAATCATTTAAAATCATTAAATCGGGCCTCCCTGGTGGTGCAAGAGGTTAAGCATCACACTGTGAAGCATCTGCAGCCACTGCAGCACGAGTTTGATCCCTGGCCAGGGAGGGGACCCACATGGTGCAGCAGACCTCTCCTGTCTCCCCGCTGCTCCCCTCAGCAGTGTGTTTCAGTCCATCTGCCTGTTCTGCTCTCCACTCTGTCTCTGGTGAATCCTCTTACCCTGCCCCCCACAGTTCTGACCTGTACCCAAGTTCTTGTATGCATAAATAAATAAATATTTATTTAAAAATAAAATCATTAAATCATATTTAGTCATTGAAAAATGAGCAAAAATGTAATGTACCCAAAACCATCCATTGGTGACCCACTGTGGTCTTGGAAGTGGGTGTGCATCTTCTGAGTGAAGGGAGAACCTGGAAATATAAAGGATAACTCAGACTAGGAGATGGATTTCCTCTAGATCAGTGGTTCTCACGTTCTTGATGCTAGTGCTCTTTCATATTTTTTAAAGTGATTGAAAACTCTCAAGGCAGTGTAGCGCATACGCTTATATTTACCAATGGCTACTCCATAACAAAACAGATCTAGAAATCCTTTTTTATTAATCAGTTTAAAAATGACAAACCACATGTTAACGTAAACATCATAGTTTAATTAATGGAAAAGAAAATTTCCAACATGAAAAATAAAATTGTTTCCAAAGCAAATCGTGAGAAGAGGGAGGTGCTGTTTTGCATTTTGCCTTGTCTTGCCTTCTCTAACGTGTGGCTCACAAGACAGGTGGATGCTCGTATCTCTTGCATTCAACCTGCTGCGATATTACGGGTTGTCGATTCTGGAAGGCTATGTAGTACGCTCATAAGAAAATGAGAGCGCAAAAGGCAAATAGTGCCTTAATATTTATAGGAGAGGCGTTCCAACCTCATGGGCATCCAGAAAGGTCTGAAACCCCCGGTGGTCTCCAACCCAGACCTATGGAGCTGCCATTCCAGACCATTCTGCCAGCAGAAATAAACACTGAACATTTACTTGGCTCACAAGCCACATCTATGTCTTTCCTCCTTAGCATGTGCAGCAGCGGGCAGAGTATAAGATTCTCCCCTCTCTTCCCCCATGGTGTACACACTCCTGTATAATTTGGGGGACTGGGAATGTGATGGAATCGTCACCTCTATGATAAGGTTAAACCTGGGTACTGTTGACTTTAGCAAGGGAGATTATTCTGAGCGCACTCTAGAAAGGAACTAGGCTCTTCCCGCAGGAGAGTGAAGTGTGAGAGATTCAACACCCACGAGATTTTCTCTTGCCGGTTTTAAGATGAAGGGCCCACGTGGCAAGGGCGCAGGCAGATTCCTGCAGCTGAGACTGGCCCTTGTTGATGGTGCTCCACGGAACCGAGTTCAGCTAATCACCTGATTGAGCTTGTGTGGCGTTTGCCCCGGGAGCCTCCAGAAGGGAAGGCAGCCTGACCAGTACCCCGCTTCGGCCTGACACACCCTAAGCTGAGAACCTAGACATAGTGCCCCCAAATGTCATATGTGGTGGCAGGAAGGAGCACAGAGCACGTTCTAGATGATTCAGGCAGACGGGGTAAAGGAAGAGTCCTGGAGCCCTTGGTGGCTTTATGCTTTTGTTATCAGAGGCAACATCAGAGGCGACCCAGACACACAGCAGGCAGGGGTGCCATGGGACCAGGAGGCTGGCAGGCCTTCTAGCCCCTGGCCCATCTCACTCAGCTGCTTTGCTGCAGCTTCTGTCTGCCTCTGTCTCTCCCCTGCTCTTCTGTTCAGCTGCTCTCGTTCTGCTGGCGTCCTCGTGACGCCGCCCTTATACGCCCGTGTCCAAACCCAGGTGCACCCACTTGTGATGCCCACCTAGGCACGCGCGCAGCACCGCAGGTGTCTATCATTATACCAGTGGTGGGAGGGCAGAAAAGCCTGATAACTTTTCTCTGACCCTACATCATACCCGCAGAACTTCAGGGCGAGGATGACGGCGGCTTTAAGCCACTAGATTTGTGCCAATTTGCTGAGCTGCAATAGAAAGCGACTAGTGTTATTTAAAATGAGACCATCAGAAATACAAATAAAATAAGAAATAAAATACGAAAACATCATCAAGAGGTGAAGTTTTCTCTTTGACCCCCACACACTCTTTTTAGCCAGTCATGGTCTCTCCCTGCCCCAGGGGTAACCACTCTTTTAGGGATGAATCCTTCCTTCCAGAGCTTTCTGGCATTTATGTGCATATATATGTATCAACAGAAACTATAATACCATGTGGTTTATTTTCCTTCATTTCAGAACACTGTTGAGATCTACACGAAAGCTGGCCCACCAGACAACAGCGGTCTGATGTGCTGTTCTAGAGCAGTTTCCTGGTGTCCCCTGCAGCTTGCCGAACCACTCTGCCACCATTCTTGGGTGACGGCTCAAACAGGAATGTATGTGGGGAGACCGCGCTTCCGCCAGCTGAGCCGCTTTTAGAGTGGGAGCGGACGTCACATCTTGTTCCCGGCCTCCGTTACTTCACAGCAAGGATGAAGTTGCGCTGGCATAGGCTCAACTCAGAGCCGCTGGGAAACTCGCCCCCAAGTGACCGTTCATGGCCACCTTGTCTTTGCCTTCTTCCATCGCTGGAACATGAATGCGCCCTTCCAAAGGAGCTTCGGCACCGCTCTCCGAGAACTGCTGACTCTCCCTTGATTGCGAGAGCAATGAATAGGTGCCGCTTTTTAGAAACGAACCTTTGCGGTACACCTGGATTACCTCCGGGAGACGAGATGAGTGCCCTTTGACAGTGGACCACAGCCGGTGTTAGGGTGCTACCGGGTCCCAGGGTGACCCCTAGCCCGTCAGAAGCAGGCTTTCTGGGGAGGCTTTTATGACAGGCGCTCAGGAAACTGCTCCTTTCTCAAGGGTGCATGTCCGCAGGACTCGGCCGATGGGCTGTCACGGCGCCAAAAGAGCACCCTGCTTTCCTGTGCTGGAGACAGGAGCGGCTGTGATAAGGCCTTCTGACCTTGTGCTCCTCTGACATCACAGTGACCCAGAGACTTAACAACAGCACAGACATGCCCCGTCCTTGGCCTTTTGTGATGTTGAGATGGAGAGGCCGCTCAGGCGCCCCACTTTCTCAGAGCAGGCAGGAGACCACACCATGTCGTAAGTCCTTGGACAGAGGGTCCCCACTAACAGGGCTGACACTTGCAAGCTCCTTGAAAAGGCGGTTCGTGCACTCACATCCTGCCCCATGGGTCCTCCATGCTTCCTGGCCATTCAGGTAGGACCTTGGGGGACTACTCAAGTCGCGGTGTTGGGGCTACGGCTCCACTGGGTGAGGCACAGCCTTGCTCTGGGCTCCCAGCTCAGAGCTGCAGCTGGCTCTGCTCTGTGCTTTTGCAGGGACGAGAGCAGGGGTTTCAATTCCCTTTTCTGGGAAATCTCCAGGTTGATACAATTCCCAGACTTCAGTGCTCTGGGTCTATACAGCGGGCTGAGTGAGTCTAGGGTCATCGAATATAAGACTCCAAAGGAGACTTCAGAGCGTGGAAATACCCAATTCCGGTCCATACATTCGATGTGCCTTGGCTGCGGAGGGAGGGAGAAGGTGTTCCGAAAATTGGCAGGCAGCGTGGGGGAGTTTGTGATCTCTACCGGCCGCTAAGTTAAAAGCCCGGGAGGGCGCCCTTATTCCACCCGTCTAGAGGTGTACAGGGAGCGGGGTTTCTGTGACGGCGCCCCGGTAGCTGAGCCTGGCCTGGAAGTGTCAGGGCAGCGCTAAGGGGCGGCCCTGGCGGGGCTGGGGCGGAGCGGGCGCAGCTGCGTTGACGGCCGCGGCAGAAAGGGGGCGGCCGCGCCCATTTCCTTCGCCTCGGCCGGAGCGATCCGCTTCCGCCAGCTGAGCCTCCCGGGTGCCGACGGTGCCCGGCGCTAGCGAGACAGCCCCGGCCGAGCTTGCAGCGCCGCCGCCACCTCCCGGGACGCGCCGGAGCCCACCGAGCGGTGGGCGCTTCGGCTGCCCGCATGGACGCGGCTTTGAAGCGGAGCCGCTCGGAGGAGCCCGCCGAGGTGCTGCCGTCCGCCGGAGACTTGGAAGAGGAGGAGGAGGAGGGAATGGAACAGGGGCTGGAGGAAGAAGAAGAGGTGGACCCCAGGATCCAGGTAGGGCGCTCGGGGGCGCCCCGTCCCCGGGTTCCCGGAGAGGCGCCGCGGAAGTCGGCCTCTACGCAGACAGCCGCTTCGCAGCCCCCAGTGCCTGCGCTCGGGGGTGGCCACGTCGGTCCACGGGAGAGAACAGAGGCTTTAAAGACGCCGTTTCACCATCCCTCGGCGGAGGGACCGCAGTGCCGCGTGGACGCGTCCAGAGTCTGTGGCGGGGCTGCCCGCGGACCCCGGGCCGGTCTGGTGGTGGCCGCTGCGTGCCCAGCGTTCGGGCGGCTGTGCAACAAAGAGAAAAAGGGGGGCGGGGGCGCCATGCGGGCATGGGGGGTACCGCGGCGCGGCGGGCGTTGCGTAGCTCCCTGGCCTTGGGAGGGGGCTCGGCCGGGCCGCGGGGGAGCTGGGCACCGGGGGCGGGTCGGCGAGCCGGGCGGGGTGGGCGTCGCCGGCCCCTGCGGCGTGGGCTGGCACCCGTGCCCTGGCTTCGCAGCCCTCACCTGGCGGGTGCCCGGCCCAAGCCATCTTCCTCCTTTTTGGATTCATTGTTAGCAAACAGGGTTTATTGTCACCACTGACGGAACCCGCGCTTGGCCTCCAGTGGGTTCAGACGCAGCTTTTTCTTGTTCTGAGGTCCGGTGTGAAGCGAAAACGGGGACAACTGAGCGCAAAGCCGGCTCGCCGAGGAGGCCAGGGGAATGGCCTGGCTTTCTGTGCCTCCATTTCGAAGGCGGATGACTAAAAAACAATTCCCAAGCCGAGGTGACAGCCTCACCTCCTCACCCCCTGAGCAAAGAGCCAGCCGGTTCCTCTTCCAGGACCCGTTTTCCTACCCTTTCCATAAGTCATTTTTTTCCAAAATACTGCTTTTAAGCGTGCTTTGCAATTTTTGGAGCCCTAATTGGGTGTTTCAGTGCACAGATCAATTAAAAGCTCATTTAATTCAGCGGTTGGAGTTTAAAATGAATTGTCTTGGCAGATTAGCAAGATAAAGATCAGGTGGAAATATCTTTGCATTAGGAATTATTCTATTAATTTAAAACATCCGTTTGTGTTCTTGGTACAGAATTCTGTTCACAAGATTCTTTGTTTGCAGAGTAAAATGAGTTCACTTCATGCTGGGTAGCTTTAACAAAATGTCAGTCTGAATGTTTATTTAAAGGGTCAAGATTAAAGCTTTTTTAAAAACAAAAAAACACCGGCCCAGTTAGGTAGGTTGAACAATTGATAGTTTAAAAAAAATCAGCTCTTTATAGAAACATTCTCAACTACTGATGAGTTAATGCCCAAATTTTGCCCTTGATTTTAATTATTTCATTGGGTTTATACTTTTGACTGGTCTTGTTTCCTCTGCGAAGTTCTTGCCTAAAGCTGAAAGTTGTTTTGATTTGACCATTTGTAACAGGTGGGTTTACCTGAAGGTACATACCTAGAATGAATATTTCCCTTCTAAGAAAAAACAAATTCTTAGAATATTAATATATTTCAAAAGGGACACCATCCAGAAAAGGATTTCAGAAATCCTGACCTGAGTTGTTCTTCCAGCCAAGGTTCCACTGTTTTCTTTGAGAATTAATACTGACCTGCCCCTCTTCCTAGAAATTTTGCTGGAGTTATTTTTCAGGTAAGGGACTGAGTCGCACTGGGAACAAAAGACGAACGCCTTACACCTTTTCTCCCTTTTCTTCACCAGGGGGAACTGGAGAAGTTAAATCAATCCACGGATGATATCAACAGACGGGAGACTGAACTAGAGGTAGGCAAGGCGGGGCCCCCTTTCCGGAGGGAGGCGTGTGTCCTGCCGGCATGAAGCTGGTTAATTTTGTTTTAATGGCTGGAGGATGACTCCTGGCATCTCTTTCTCCTCAGAGTTGAGCAATAGCTGATTGTCCAACAGAATAAAACACACGCCAAGCCCAGCTTGAGGGTGGAACACATGTGGATTCCATTTCACATGCTGTTTTCATCGCGAAAGCTCCATGGGGCCCCAGCCAAGGGCAGCGTGGGGCCTGGACACGCTTCAGGCCCCAAGTTCGTGTGGGAAAGCAGACAGCACAGGTGGGGTGGGGGTTTGCCCTCTAATGGGGAACCACGGTCAGCTCACACGACGTCTTACATTTGTACTTAGAAATCCCGGGTTTCTCAGGCTGGGCCCATGAATTTGGACTGTCCTCCAATAACTCATCCCCCTTTCTATGTCCCTGATCTTTTCTTTATTGTCTGCTTGTGTGTAGAACACAGTTATCTTAATGGGAACTAAAAGCTGTTTCGACTGGGAAGGGCTTTCCTGCTGGGCAGAATCTTGGGAGACCAGAGCTTGATTTGAATTTCATGAGCATCTTCCAACCTGAGTGTAAACAGATTAGCATTCTTCACAGCTGCCAGTCAGCCCCATGCTTCTCAGGGGCGGCTGGCCTTACCTCTGTCAGCAAGTGCGGACACAGCATCTACCCCAGAGCCTGTGACTGTTGTCAGACGGCTGAGGGGAGCGTGTGGAAGGGCCTGTTTCTAGTAGCAGGAGAAAGCAGGGGAGGTGTCAGCGCTGAAGAGGCAAGGAACATTCTTGGGGTGTAGTCCCCAAGAATGAGGGTGTGAGGTGGGGTGTAGAGAGATAATTTTCCAGGCCACCTTGGTTTCTGACATGTGGCATGGTCTTGCAGACATCAAATATGGAGGTGGCAATGGGGATTTGAGGTCTTTTGCTCTTGAGCTGTGAATGAAGGATTATCAATAGCCCCTCTGTTCCAATGAACAGGTTATGAACACTTGCCCTTTTCCTGCAAATGAAATAAAAGCTGCATAAATACGTATTTTTTTAACTTACCATGAATCGGGTCTCTTTGGGCTGTTAATCTCTCAGAATCTCAATTTTTTTTTAAGATTTATTTATACATACAACAGTTGGGTACAGGTCAGAATTGTGGGAGGTAAGAGGATTCATCAGAGACAGAGTGGGGAGTAGAACAGGGAGATCGGCCGAAATACACTGCTGAGGGGAGCAGCGGGCAAGGCAGGAGAGGTCTGCTGCACCATGTGGGTCCCCTCCCTGGCCAGGGATCAAACTCGCACTACTGTGCTGTGGATGCTTCACAGTGCGGCTCTCAACCCCATGCACCACCAGGGAGGCCCTCAGAATCTCAATTTTAATACATTGAACAACAAGTCAAACCCAACGGACGAAAGCCCTAAACCCTAGGGGTTTAGAGGTTACTTCACGAGTTCTGTCTGGTTCTTCACAAGCTCTGTCTGGTTCCATCTTGCCACACACGAACCACACATGGCTATCTGAATTTAAATTTAATTAAAATTAGTTCTGCAGTCACAGTAGCCCTATAGAATGATTCCACCGTTGTAGAAAGTTCTACTGGCCAAGAGGGACTCAGAGGTGCAGAGCCAGGCCGTGTCCCAGCTCCCCTCCAGCTCTCATGTTCTGTCACCCCAAGTGTCAGTGGGGGCAATGGGTTGACTTATTGATTCCACAAAGTTCGTCGGCCTACTACTCTGTGCCGGCCAGCTTTCTGGGCACAGAACAAGAAGATTCAACATCTCAGTCCTCAGAACTCTCATCTTCGCGAGGATGAATGTGGGCCATCTGTGAACCTTATTTTAGCCCTAATTTCCGAATCCTCTTTCTGAATACACTTAGCTAGTTGTGTGTCCGGGAAGCGCAGGGCAGGTGTTTCCTGTCTTGCTCTGAACAGCACTTGGCAGCGGCAGAGAGAGGTGGTCAGAGCCGGCTGCTGTGGCTGACCTTTCAGCTCTGATAGCCCGGCCAGGCCCGTGGATGTGGCATGCGGCTACAGAGGTCTCTGCACCTTGCCTTGTAGCCACAATTAAAGGTAGAAAGAGAAACAGTTGGAATTAATTTTAATACGTTTGTTGTAGCCGAGACTATCCAAGGGAGTGTAGCTGCAAATGGAATCAGAGAAGATCATGAGAGATTCACATGTGGTTTTGTGCTAAGTCTGTAGAGCCTTGTGCAAACGTCACAGCAGGAGCACATCTCCTGGGTGTCCAGGAGCTGTCTGGACAGGCCGTGCTGGGGGCTGTGCAGCTGCCCGTGGCACCGGGCAGCCCCAGGCCAGCCTGTGTCTCCTGTTGGGCTTGCAGAGTCCTGGGCGGGACTCTCGTTGCAGCCTGGGCGCTCGGCAGGCCGCAGAGCCCGGAGGAGCCGCTGTCTGTCGGGGCGGGGTTCCTCGCATCAGCACGGGCCACCAATTCCGGTGGGGACTCTGTTGGCCACTGAACATTTGTGGGAGAACAAGATCACGCGGGCCTCACCCTTAGGGAGTTCACCTTTAGTCGAGAGTGAGGCAGGGAAGGTGGATGACAGCTGCCCAGGGTGATAATTACCATCAAAGTGGGGTCACAGGGGAAGTGGAGGGGAGTCTCTGGAAGACACCGAGCAGAACCTGCAGAGGGAGAGAGTCCACGTGCAAGGAGCAGCCCAGGGGGCGTCTGGCGGCCCGTGCTGGGGGTGCGGGGCAGGGAGCAGTCGTTGCCTAGTGTTGGTTCAACTCTCCCTCTTTGTGGGAGTTCTGTCCAATCCAGCCGCTGTGAACTTTGAGTCTGAAGGCTCGGCCACTGTCTGGGGCTGCAGCATCACCAGGCGCTTTCCGGGCCTGGCCCTGCTAACCCCGTGTCCTCCACCAGCCTCCGGGCGCGTTTCTGCCCGCCGTCCAGTACGGTCCTTGTGTGTGCTTCTGTTGCAGAACACCTTCTCTAGTGTATGTATGTATTTTGATACCATTTAATGTTGCTTTGATTTATGCGTGTTGAACACAGGCCTGACAGTGTGCTCATTCATGCTGAGCGACTTACCTTAGTGCATTTTCTCTGTCGTGGCCACCTGGGGCTTAGGCACTGGGCGTGCAGTTTTGGAGCCTCTCCAGCATCTTCGCCGCCCCGTCCCCTTCCCCCTTGCCCCTCTGCTGTGACTTGGTGCCCTCTTTTTGTCTGATGCTGATGAAGCTGGATCGGTGACCAGGTCTGCGGGGCTGCTAATGTGCTCACGGAGCCTGGCGCCCTTGTCCCTGGGCAGCCGGAGGCCAAGGTGGGCTTCTCCTTTAGTCCCTTCCTCCCTGGCTGGTCAAATCGGAGACTACCAAAGGACGTCTGGCTGCCAGCCACCGCCCTGTCGCCTGTGGACAGCCGCCTCTCCTGGGCCTCTGGCCTGGTTGGAAGGGTGCTGAGTCTCCTTTGCGCTCTGATTTCTATCAAGCACTGGACCAGCCTTCTCAGACTACTGAAGGGAATGACCTTTCGACCAGAGAGGCCCTTGGCTATCAGCGTGAGGTTGCAAATCAAAAAAATGTGTTTCCCATAAACACATAGATTAATCAGCTTTAATGATTAATTCTTGGAGTATGTATCAATCACCTGTTATGTGCTGAGGACAGTTTTACGGGATGGGGAGAGAGGGTGGAGGGGACTGTAGTGTCCCTGAAACTTACGTCACAGAGAGGGAGAACTGCAACAGGCGGTTAAATACCCAGCAGCCGACATGTGCAGTGTGCGAAGAGAAGAGTGAGGTGGGAAGGGCCCCAGGCAGCGTGGGTGTGTGGGGATGAGTGAGGGATGCAGTGTTGCATGTGGAGCATGTGGTAGCCTCTGAGAGCAGGCCTGGGAGGAAGTGAGCCATGAGGGGAAGAGCGTTCCAGGCAGAGGGAACAGCCAGTGCTAAGGTGGGGAGGGGGCTGTGTGCAGAATGGTGGATGAAGGCGGAGGTCGGGGGAGTGGGTCATTCAATGAGTTGTAGCCCTGCCTGGTGAGGCAATACAAGGGAATTGCTAATGTAATTGAAAAATGCACATTACATTGAACTATCTTGTTCAACTATTTTTTAAAACAAGATGGCAACACAGAATTTCTAAATCTCATTGTAATCAAGGTTGGCAATATTCCTTGCCAGTTATTATTTTTTTAACTGCGATGTTTTCGTTACTTCCCTGGCTTGCCCTGAAGACCGGCTCTTCTAGGGCAATGAAATGGTCAAATGGAGGAGGCAGAGGAAGGACACAGCCTGGCCTCCTGCCCACACCCAGCTTTTCTGACTCCCAGTAATTAAAAGCTGACGTTTCCCATGGATGGAACTAGAAGGAATTATACTCAGTGAAACAAGTCAGAAGGCAAGAGAAAAATATAGGATGGCTTCACTATTAGGAGGAATATGAA
>JAGFMF010011681.1:2213785-2240459 GCA_019455555.1 Galemys pyrenaicus | reverse complement strand
AGGGACTGAGGTGATGGTGCACGGGTGAAATGGTGGTGGGTACCCCCTGGGGACTACAAATGATGTCAAATATAACTAATAATAATAAAAAAAAATTAAAAAAAAATAAAATCTTCAATAAAAAAGAAAAAAAAAAAAAAAGCTGACGTTTCCAGCTTGCCCTTCCCCAGGGAGGCAAAAGCAACTCATTGTAAATGTTCCTGCTCTGGCCCTCACTGCTTGGGTGGAGATAGGTCTAGGGCAGCCTCGACAGGATATTTGGAAAAGGCATTCATTCTGACATCTGTTCCTCAAACTTGCAAAAAGTCTGCACCTAGAATCTGGCCCTCTGTCCCCTGAAACACTTCTCTTTGGGGGAAAAAATAAAAACTTTTTGAGTTTGGAAATTCGGTAGAAAAGAGAAGGGGGGTGGTCATTTGGAGCAGCCTCTCTTCTCTCTAATGGATTATTAGCTTAAGTCAGGGGAAGAGAAACTTCTGACATCCTGGCACTTTCTCACTTGGGGGTGAGAGGAGGTGCACTGGGCTCTGAGAATGCTTGAAGTGACACCCCAACAAGGGAAGCCAGGGATAGCTGCTGCTTGGAGCTGGCCCGGTGGCAGGCAGGAGCTGGGACGCTGACCTCTTTGTAGCCAGCGAGGTGAGGTCTGGTTCGGTAATGCGGGCATTGGAATAGGGGGCATCGGACTTGGGGCTGGACACCCCAAGTCATTGAGCATGGCAGGATAACAGTGTGGAAATGTGGGAGGGTGACGAGTGATAGCCCGGATGTTACTTGCAGTGCCCTGGGCAGTGTGGGGGCACTTTTTGGGGGGCACCGTTGCTGCCTTGGCCATTGGCTGCCGAGTTGTAAAGAGAAACACCCTCGAAGTGCCTTTCTAAAATAATGTGAGTCTAATACATTTTGTTTTATTTAATTATTTCAAAATGAATGAACTTCAGTGACAAGCAGTCTAAATAATAAAAAAAGGCGCCACGAACGGAAAGCATAAGTCTCTGCGCAGGTTATGATAATTCAGTGAGTACGGAGCCCAGGAGCTGACTCTTGCTGTGGGGGGTCAGCGGGAGTCTGGCTCCCTGCTCCAGACCGCCCCGCCGGCCCCACTGCTGCTGGCGACTGGGGCGTACACTCATGCCAGCAGTTGTACTTGTGGGAATTTACCCTAAAGGAATAGTGGGGCGAGGCTATAGGTCCCCTAGTGTCCATGGAAGCGTTGTTTAACTCTTTGGAAAATTTTAAATCTAAATGATTGCTAATAGGGAATTAAAAATAAACAAATACTGGGCCTCCCTGGTGGCGCAGCCGGTTAAGCGCTGCCCTGTGAAGCATCCGCAGCTCAGCAGCGCAGGTTCAGTCCTTGGCCAGGGAGGGGACCCACATGGCGCAGCAGACCTCTCCTCCTCGCCCGCTGCTGCCCTCGCCAGTGTGTTTCAGTCGATCTGCCTATTCTGTTACCTGCTCTGTCTCTGGTGAATCCTCTCCCCTCCCGTGACTCTGGCCTGAACCCCAGCTCTTGTGTGTATAAATAAATCTTTTAAAAAAAAAATAGTAGGCCCAGGCATGAGTGCTAGACTCTAGCTCTCCAGAGGATGACAGAGCTTGCATAAAAAGCACATCAGTGCGAAAAAGCAGGGTCCAGAAGAGCGCATAGTAGGTGCTCCTCTCAGCATGCGGGCCGCAGAGGAATGCACACAGAGGCCCCACGCCTGTCGTTATGTCTGGTGAGAGTCGAGCAACATGTGCGTTGTCTGGATTTTCCTTTATTTCCTAAGCTGCTTGCATTGAATTTGTATTTATTGTTAGAGGGGAAAATAAACCAAGACCCCAAACTGGGGAGGAGGTAGGAGACAGGGCTTCGGTGTCAGGTGACTGGGCTAGAGTCTGAGGTCTGCTGCTGCTGACTGTGGAAACCCTTGGCCCCCGGGGGCTGATTCTCCTCCTCTAGGCCTTGGGGTCGTGCTTCTTGCCCCACCCTGGGTGGCCAGGGGTCCGGCTTCGCGAGCTCAGGCCTGGGGGAGCGGGGCCTGCCGTGGGGAGCGGGTGCGGAGAAACCCCAGCAGCTGGACGTCAGGGCCAGGCCGTGGGCTTGGTGATGGCTCCCTCCCCTCTCCCAGGCGTCCCCACGATGTCTCTTTTTAGAGACCGGCTCTGGGCGAAAGGCCAGTGAGAGGAGCGAGCAGGTCAGCGATGTGGCAGGCTGGACTTTGAGTCACTGCAGCCGCGGGTGGTGGCTGCTCTGTGGGCAGCGACATCCGTTTGTTTCTCTGAGCGAGCTGGGCTTTGCGTGGACGAGATAGGCGCGCCAAGATGCCGGTCGCTCAGCAGCAGAGATCTGTCCTGAAAAATGGGTCTTTAGAGGGCTTTGTCCATGTGCGAGTGTCACGGAGGTGACGGCCCGAAGCTGGACAGCCCAGCTGCTGCCCACGGAGGCCGCGCGGTGAGCCTGTTAGTGCTGCTGCTGCTCACACAGCCCCTGTAGTGTAGCTGGTCTGCTGTGACGGAACGTGGCTACGAGACACAGGACTTTGGTTGCGTGAATGAAGCTCAGTGGTTGCTACCTCGTGGTTGTGTGAACTTGGGCAAGTTACTGTCTCTGGGCCCGTGTGTCTTCACTCCAGTGATGGTGCCTGTTACGCCACCGGCCAACACAACTGTGCTGTGACCAGAGCGGACCGGCGAGCTGCCTGCTCTGTGCAAGCCCTGCTCGAAGCCCTGTGCATGCGTGAGCTCATCACTGGATCACCCCCATTTTGCTAGTAACAGAACAGAGGCCTAGAGAGTTCAAGGGCTTGCCCTAGAGCAGGTTCTCAGCCTCGCTGCATGACAGTGGCGGATGTGCATGTGGGGCGGGCCTGTGCATCGCAGTGCTCAGCAGCGTCTGCCCTTGGATGCCATAACCCCCCTCCCAGCACCTCCTCCCCTTGGGCGTGCCTGGCAGCCGAGCACCTCTCCCAAACAGCAGGTATCCCGGGGTGCAGGCTTGTCCCTGCTGTAAAGCCCTGCTGTGAAGCCGTGCCATCCCTGCACCAGCAGCCTCTGGAGCCGGTGGGAACTGGATGGAGTTGCAGAGCCTTGGGCCTCACCCAGAACTGCTGAGGGGAATCCCTAGGGTGGCGAGCAGGGCTCTCAACCACACCGCCCGTTCCACGCCCTTCACGGCACCCCACTCCTCACGCTTACTCAGCTCTGTCACGGCCATTTGTTGACTGTGACCTTGTCTGGCTGCCCCATGGCCTGGCCCCGGTGGGCGGGCCGGCCCCTGGGCTCGTGTCCCCAGCTCTCACCAGCGCCGCACGAGTCTGTGGTGGACGTGAGAGCGCACGCGTGTCAGCGTGGGGCTCGGCAGAGGCCGTGGGCATGTGCCACACCACCGCCAGGCCGTGACCCGGCAGGCCAGGCCCCCCTACCCAGCCGCCTGCTCTGCTTTGTCTTCTTAAGGCCAAGCCAACCCCAGCGCACAATTGTGACACTGGGAAAGGGCCACCCGTGTCCTCCCTGCCTCCCCGAGGTCCTCTCTCACAGAGTCTTAGCTCTTGGTGACAGAAACTACCGTCTTGGTTGGAAATACTGTTTTTTTTGTGTGTGTGTGTGTTTTTTTTTTAAGAGTTATTTATGCATACAAGAACTGGGGCACAGGGCAGAGTCCAGGGAGGTGAGAAGAATCACCAGAGACAGAGTGGGGAGCAGAACAGGCAGACTGACTGAGACACACTGCCGAGGGGAGCAGCGGGCGAAGCAGGAGAGGTCTGCTTCTCTCTAGCCAGCGGCAGGGATCGAACTCGTGCTGCAGTGGCTGCGGTTTGCTTCAAAGTGTGTTGCTTAACCCACTGCGCCACCAGGGAGGCCCGGAAATACTGTTTTAAAAGTGACTTCTCACATTGAAAAAGGATGATGTGTGTGGCTGTAGACAAAATCTATTTAGTGGGGGGATTAGGTAATAAAGCTGTAAAGAATATCAGACTCTACAGAGAGTCTGTAAAACCTCACAGACGAGGATATGCTTATGGGGGCAGGCCTGGAGCAGGGTGAATCACAGCGCTTCGCAGGCCATGGCCCCTGGCTGCTTATTAAGTTCAAATGCAAACGTAAGTACAGAAATGGAGAGTAAGACTTAGGAAATCTTTTCGTCAAGCAGGGTGGCGGTGTCTGTTTTGTTGTGTTCCGTGGAAGTGTTGGTTCGCAGTGGGCTGGGCGGGGAAGAACCAGGACCACAGAGTTGGCGAAGCAGGGCTCGAGGAAAATGGACCCGCAGTCGTCATGGGCGGTCCCCACTGTTGCTAAGCGCACTGGTGACTTTGCATTTCTGTATTTTCTGAATCAACTACAGTGACTGTATTTTATCACCTTCATAGTTGGGGTATGGGGGTGGAGACCGAAGCACTGTTATAAAAAGATGTCTTCATGAATCAACAAAATGAACTCCAAGGGAAGGAATTCTAGGAGCTAGGAAGGATGGTGGGGGAAAATACTTGAATTGGTAGTCCCTGCCTTAATTGTAGATAAGCCCGGCTGTGGGTGGGTTTGCCTGGTGAATTACTGTGTTGTTAAGCTCTCTTTGTGGTCGTTCACAGAAGGATGAAAAGACAATTTTAGGATTGTCTACAGCCAAGAAACCCTCACTTAGAAAATTTTTAAAAATCACCCGGATTTAATTGTGGAAAACATTCTAAATATTAAGACTGTGAAGCTATTCAAGCTTAATTACTGTGTGTATTTGAGGACCAGCGTCATTTCTTCATCGAGGAAGACCCCGGGTGCAGGCAGATGCTTCTGCACAGCCTCACGCTCTGTGGTAGCTACATTACCACAGTAATCTTATATGGGCTGTCGGCGAGAACGGAGAAATTGCTCTCTAATCTTGAAATGGACTCGTGCTTAAAAAAAAAAAACAAAACTGGACGTGGCTTTGCTTTAAACTCTGAAGAGCAGTGAGATGACACGTGGAGTTCCCGGGCCCCTCCGCTGGGACCCACTACAGGGCGTGAGTGTGGTGACCGCAGCACGTAGCACCTGCAAACAACTCAGCTGTATCCTGGGCCTACCCAAGGGGCCTGCTGTCTGTCTCTGAGGTCCTCACAGGTGTCCCCACCTCCAAAGAAGAAAGGTGTCGGTATTGCTGGAGTCCTGTTCTGGGGGTTGGTGGAATCTTCCAGCCCCCAAGGTGGGAAAGACCCGTGGTCCCTGGGGAACGCAGCCTTTTAATATCAAGCTGCGCTGTTTGTTTCCGAGTGTTCGTTGTGGGGACTTGTAGCGTGGCGGTCTTTGTGTGTTTTGGCTGGATGAATTAAACGTCTATTGAACCTCATCCTCTGGCAGACGGCCCAGTTATCTTTGCCCAGCCCTTCTCTTCGAGAGTTACTTAATCTGCCTCTCGCCTCATAGCTGTTTTACCAGGAAAGACATTATTGCTTTGATGCAACACATCTTAACCAAGCCCCTCTGGATGGTTTGCAAGGCCTCTCTGACAGACCTCAGAGAACCGGTCTCTTTCATTTCCTTACGGGAAGATGAGAACAGATTTTATGTTGTTCTTGCCCAGTTTTTCCTTTGCTCTGTGTCACTGGATTATCTTAAAGATAGTAGTGTTTGCTCTGATAGAAAGACACAGCTCTGGGGAGACAATGGCTAGCTTCTGCTGACTGCCGCCAAGCCCGCTCCATGTAAACTTTGATTGTCTGCCGTCAGGTTCAAGCAGAGCATGATGAACTAGGGTTTGGTTGTTTTCATCCAGCCTATCCTGTTGTTTCCAGGAAGCAAACGGACCGGGCTTTATTTTGAGAGCTTTGAAGCCTATAGATGTAGTGTTCTCCAGTGTGTGGCTTTACTGGAAGAAGAGATGAAATGGAGGTGTCGTTCTTCATTGTACTGGTGACTACTTCTACCTAGAAATTTACCCCGAAAGTTCACAGCTTAAAACAACTGCTTTAATTTGCTCACGGTGGGCAGGTCAGGAATTTGGAGAAGGCTCAGCTGGGTGGTTCTTATTTACAGCAGCTCAGGCAGTCAGGACCAGGAGTCTGTCGGGCCTTGGGCACCTGAAGGCTTCGCGGTTGGTTTGGCTGTCTGAGGAGGCCCCTCCCCATCGGGCAGACGCCACGGGCTCTTGGCTGGGGGCTTCACTGGGCTTCGTCAGGGTGCTCACGCCTGGCCTGTCTAGCGTGGTGGTCTCAGGTGCGCTGACCGTCTGGGGTCTGGCTTCTCTCTCTGTCCCCACCTGGGATGCCCTATGGCAGCACGTGTATTCTGTTGGTTCATCAGTCACCAGCCCAGCCCACCCCAGAGGAGGCCACAGAGATGCCCTCTCCTGATGGAAGCAATGCCAAAGAATTTGGAGCCCTGTTTTAGGAGTGCCACACTCAGGGCTGGGATGGAGAGATGGGCTTGTTGGGGGCCTGCAAGACAGTATTTTCATTCTCTTCATAAACAACCACGGCACGTCCTGGTGTCACTTTCATGGTTACTCGGCCAGCAGAATGTGGGCTTTGGTCAGCACCGCCGGTGACCCTTACAAGAACCAGCAACAATAACAGCAAGCGGGA
Organism: Galemys pyrenaicus; assembly: GCA_019455555.1. Classification (NCBI taxonomy): domain Eukaryota; kingdom Metazoa; phylum Chordata; class Mammalia; order Eulipotyphla; family Talpidae; genus Galemys; species Galemys pyrenaicus. The sequence continues at coordinate 2,233,920 of JAGFMF010011681.1, read as the reverse complement.
GAGAAGCAGTTCTTAGTTTTGCTGTAAGTCATCTTATGGGGGATTCTTTGTCGCTTTGTCCCTGTCTTCAAAACTTTGAGAGAAATGATCATCTGGCTTCAAAGGCCTATCAGAAACAATTAGTGGAGCCAAAGTAGAGCCAAGAGTACAATAGCTGGGCAGACACTTTGCAAAATCTGGGGAGAGGTTCTGAGTGTCTCAGGGCTGGTCCTGATATGCTGCTTTCTTTCCCTGCCACCTGCTTTGCTAGCGGGAGGGGGAATCTTGACTGGGGGAATAGAATCCTGGAGTTGCATGCACTTTGCTAGAACATGGGTCTGTTCCACAAGTTGGGACTTGTTGAAGTAAACCACACTTTCATGTTTTGAAATGCTGGGTCACAGAAGCATAGGAAAACTTATTCTGGAGCTGATAGCATGTGATCTTGGAAAGCCTGGGCTTAGAGGTCAGGAGAGCTGGATTTGAACCCTTCTCCTTGCAGCCAGTGCAGGCTGGACAAGGATCTTATTTTTCTTTAACTTTTTGTTTCGTTTTCATTTCCTTCTCTCTAAAACGGGAAGGGCAGATCCTGTATTAAGGGCTGTTAAAGATTAAGTAAGGTGATGATGGTAACGTGCCATTACCAGCCATATAACGTTCGACAATGTTGGTCATTTCCTTTCTGCCCCTTTCCATTTACTGAACAACCTACTAAAAATTTCTTTTTGTCAAAAGTTGATTACATGCTAAGTGTTTCATATGGTATTCTCGAAACAGCTCTTGAAGACATTGATGAGAAATGGAGACTGAAAGATTTGAGTTAGTTTTCCCAGGTTATGTGGCTAGTGGTGAGGGAAGCCAAGGTCAGTACCCAGGAATCTAAGTCTGGAGCCCCAAGCCCTTCAGTGGATTTGGGGTGTTTTTGAGTGCAGAGGAGATATGTTCTGAGACCCTGGTTGAGGCTGAAGAGATAAAAAAAAAAAAAAAAAAAAGCTGGTCTAGGAATTAAATGGCCAGGTTTTCAATCTTTGGCACTTCCGGTTCTATCCTTGAGAGAGTAACTTGAACTTAATGAGGTCTCAGTTTCCTCATCTGAGAAGTGGGAGCAACTGCGCTAAATGAAGGGCGAATTCTTGCCCAGCCCTGCTGTTGTCTGACTGAGATTTTTCTTTAACCTGACTATATGCTGAATGAATTGTGACTCAGTCTTGATGATACAGGAAATACAAAGGCTCTTTGGTCAATCCGTGAAGCATTAGCGCTGATATTTTATTGTTGCTGAGGCAGCACTTGCACACAGCTTTTTAAAAAGTCCCTGAGAAGCTTTAATGGAAATGAGAGACCTTGGTCTCATCCCCTCCTACCCCCCAGTTCTGCTCCTGAAAGCAGCTGCATTTAACTTTTCTAGTCATTTCGTCTGCTTGGTGTTTCTGTCTCAAGTGAGAGCGTCGGGTTTTGACTCTGGTTCTTTTGCACCCTGTACCCTTCTTCTCTTCCATGTGGATGAGCCGCAGTCAGGAGGACGGTTATGCAAAAGCCAGCAGGGCCTTCTGGTGGCACAAGGGGTTAAGCACTACACTGTGAAGCATCCGTAACCACTGCGGCGTGAGTTCGATCCCTGGCCAGGAAAGAGACCCACATGGCGCAGCAGACCTCTCCTGCCTCACCCACTACTGTCATCAGCAGTGTAGTTCAGAAGATCTGCCTGTTTTGTTTCCCACTCTGTCTCTGGTGACTCCTCTAATCCCCACACCTCTGGCCTGTACCCCAGTTCTTGTATGCATAAATAAATAAATCTTTAAAAAAAAAAAAGCAGGGCCTCCCTGGCAGTGCAGCAAGTTGAGCACCGCACCGTGAAGCATCCGCTGCACAGCAGTATGAGTTCTATCCCGCCAGGGAGGGGACCCACGTGGCTCAGCAGACTCTCCCCTCAGCAGTGTATTTCAGTGGATCTGCCTGTTCTGCTCCCCACTCTGTCTCTGGTGAATCCTCTCGCCTCCTGCGACCTGGCCTGTACCCCAGCTCTTGTACATATAAATAAAACCTTTAAAAAAAAAAAAAAAGCAGAGGTGAGACAGCCAGCATGTGTAATGCTATGGTGGGCAGTTGCAGGCTTCCAACAGGTCACGCTAGTGAGCTCCAGAGCCTTCCAGGGCCGGACTGGGAACCTGTCGCTCTGATTCTAAAACTTTTTTTTTTTTTTAAGATTTATTTATTTATTTATGCATACAAGCACTGGGGTACAGGCCAGAAGTGTAGGGGGTGTGAAAGGATTCACCACAGAGAGCAGGGAGCAGAACAGGCAGATCAACAGAAGTACACTGCTGAGGGGAGCAGCGGGCGAGGCAGGAGAGGTCTGCCGCGCCATGTGGGTTCCCCCATTGGCCGGCAGCAGGGATCGAACTCGTGCTGCAGTGGCTGCGGTTTGCTTCATAGTGTGTTGCTTAACCCACTGCGCCACCAGGGAGGCCCTGATTCTAAAACTCTTATTTTAAAATGGACATTATGTGAGTGGTAGTTGAAATGTTACTCCGTAACACACTTATCAGTTATGCAATCCATGCAAAGTCTAATAGTTGTGGATTTTTGAAAAAGAGTGTGTCTGTTAACTTTTAAGTGTTGCATAAGTTTCAGCTGTGCAGCCTCTCGCCTTGACATCTGTATGTGCCACACCACACCTACACCAAAGGTCTCCCACCCCCGGGTCTGGCTTTCCTACCCACCTTCTACCTCTTTCCCCTCTGTAGCCACCATTCCGTTGTCAGAAGGAAAGGGTTTGTTTTGTGCATCTTCTTGCTTGTTCCTTATCCTCCTACAAGTGAGTGAAATCATATGGTATCTGTCTTTCTCTGCCTCATCTATTCACTTAGCATAATCCCCTCAAAATCCTTCCATGCTGTTGCCAATGGCAAGATATTTTTTTAAATGGGTCTTGGGGTTTTGGAACTACAGTCGGCCTTTTGATATAAGTGTGGGAGTAGTTCATTTGTGATTCAGTTTGGTAAACGCAGTGGTTTCAGTAATTTGCCTTCTCTTTCTCTACATAAGAACTCCTTTGGGTTTAACAACATGGTTGGGTTGTGTTGGTCTTTCTAGGGGTTCGTGTGTGTGCGCGCGTGCACATTCGTGCACATGTAGGGTTGTTACCTGACTTCAGTCCCTCCTCCAGGGCCTCTTGGAGTGACCTCCTTGGACTGACCCTTGTACCCCAAGGTTTAAAGGGCTTAACAGGTTTTTTTTTCCCTTACCGTGGTGCTTTGAACCTTGGACTATTGAAACTTTTTTTTTCCTTTTGTAATGGTTAAATTTCATTCTGGTAGTTAGTGTTTATGTAACATCAGCAAAAAAGAATGAATATGAGTCTTTTCCAAACTGACAGACGTACTACGGAATAACTGGCTCCTATGGTTCTAAAATATCAAGGCCATGAAGGACAAAGACAGAATAACTGATCACATTATAGACCAGAGAGATAGAGCAGCTCAATGTGAGGTGTGACTTCTGGACCGAGAAGATAACTCCTTTCCCTTTACTATGAAAGACATTAGCGGGAGAGTAGATGCTGCATCCTGGACTAGGAAGATAACTCCTTTCCCTTTACTATAAAAGATATTAGCGGGAGAGTGGGTGCAGCGTGAATGCGGTCTTGGGCCAGGTGAATAGTGCTGTACTGATGCTAACGTTCTGGTTTTGAACATTGTACCCTGCTTATGTAAGAGAAAGTGCTCATGTTTAGGAAAAAAGCAGTGAACTGTTTGAGAGTCAAGGGGCTTCCTGTTTACAGCTTACCTTGGTTTTTTCCAGTTTTGAAATTATTTTAAATGAAAAAGTCTTTATTCCCAGGCCTACCAGCTGCCTTAACTCAGCCTCCAAAAGGCAGTGCTCCCCCAAACCCCTCCACCTATGGATTCTTTGTTTTGTTTTGTATTTTTCACTTGAAGTAACCTTGCAGTCTAACAATGTATGAGGGTCAGGTGAGCATGTTTATGGAGGTCTTAGGCTGGAGCTTCAAAGGAAGCTGGGAAGTCCCTGTGGCAGGATAGCAAGACAGGCTGTGATGCTCTGGGAGATGACACTGGGTGCTCCCCCTTGTTGAGAAACACTGTTGTCAATTCAGAGTCTCAGCCAGAGCCTTCTACCCAGGTGAGTCCCTGGGACCTAAAAGAGCTCTGTGGCCTTTAGAAGAGGGAATGCAGCAGGAGGAAACCATGTCGACCGCCATCTTGGCTAACAGTGCTTTTCCCCCTCGCAGTGGAGGGGATCTCTGGGTGGTTCAGGACCAGACAGACTGTTGTGCTATGGGAGGAGGGGAAGGGGACAGGATCTGGCCTTGTCACCGAGGCTGTGGCTGCATAGGCAGTGCCTTGGGTCTGGAGCTGGGCAGTGTCCTAGCTGGGGTTCGAACCCCTTCTACTTTGTTTCACAGCTACTCAACTTAAACAAGAGAGAGAGCTTTCTGAAAGGTTGTGGGAGTCTTTGATGGAACCCAAAAGGGAAGCATTGGGAGCCTTCCTCAGTGGGAGACCACACATCCCATTTTGCTCTGACTGGCTGGTTTATGCCTGTTGTCCCAGGCGTAAACTGGGAACTGTCTGTCAAGATGCCTTGGCAGACAGACGCCGTATGACTTCACCTTGGCCTGGGATACAGAGAAGCCAAACATGCAGATTAATACAGCAAAGTAAGCTCCTGGTCTATAAGACCATTAATGGTTGCCGGAAGGGAAGAGGAAAGAGGGGAAATTGGGAGCCAATTGTACGGTGAAGGATAGTTGCACTTTTAGTGGTGAACTTGCTGTAGTAAATACACATACGGATTTTTAGTGAACTTACATGGTGCTATAATGCAATGTTACTTCAGTTAAAGAAAATAAAAATTACGACCGCTTCAGTGCTACCTCCGTTTGAAACAAAACACATTCTGTAGGTACTATTTATCCCGTCTTTCCCTTCACATTGACTCATACTTTCTTTGAAAAGGAGAACTCTTGGCCACAAGGGAAAAACCATCCAAGGGAAGAACATGTATATCAAAGCAAGTTTTTTTTTTTATTAAAGAAGAATATGTACAGACAGCAAAGTGCCCAGCTCATAAGGTATTTGGTGACTTTCAAAGCAATGTTATTCTGTAACCAGTCAATTCATTGTTTTGCTTATCAAATTCTAGCAGATGCTCCCACTGTGGAAGGCACTTTGCCTGGACCAGCTCCTTCTTTCTTAAAAACAAGATTAGCAGATGTAGAGGACTGAAGGTGCTAAGAAGACATGAAGTGTTCTTCCTGGCACACTCAGAAGGATGAAAGATGGAGTCACTGAATACACGGGCACATCTCCTTGGAGAGGCTGTGGGCAGGCTGAGGGTATGGGGCAGGCCGCGGGCCGGGGGAATTCCCCTGCACATTACCTAACCATTGACTGCCCCAGAGAGCTTTTGCCTCTGTGGGTCAAATCCATTAATATTTGCCACGAAATGGCAATATTTGAAATGAAAACTAAGACGTTTGAAAAACTCGACTGACGCACTGGTTAAATGGTGGCGGGAAAGTCATGGAGACCACAGTTGATGTCAAACATATATAAATAAAGAAAAATATAATAAACTAAAAAACTTGTTTCATGCATTAGAATGACCATAATAAACTGATTGCACATCAAGACAATATATTTTATGAAAAAAAAAATTTCCCGACAAGAAAGTTGTCTGTTTTGCGGGGCTTGCTCATCTCTGGCCTCACAGAGCTGTGTTCCCATAGCTGCTCTGCATTCCATTTCTTGTATGTCACATGTCCAGTGACCTCTGGAAAAGCCCACTGAACACTCATGAGAGAATGAGGATGAAAAGGCAAATAAGACAAACTTGATGATGAAAGTGGTGTTGACTTTGCCCATGCCTAGAAGAGGTCTGGGACCACCACAAGGGACTACCACCACGGTTCGTTGGACCACACTTTGAGAACCACTGGTGATGGTAAAGCCACAGTAGACTAGAAGACTAAAGACTTGGATTTTCAGTTTTTTGTGTGGCCTTTATTTTTTTGGTCCAAGGTCACACTCAGCACTGTTGAGTGTGACCTCAGAGGGAGCACATCACCCCCTGCCCCCGCTGTCTTATCTGGAGACTGGGGAGTCATTGGTGGTTCTTGCTGAGCCTGTCTCACAGGGCTGTTAGGAAGCCTGAATCGTGCCTGTGGAATCTCCTTCTGCAGACTGAGAGCACCGTGCTTTATAAGGGCTTCGCTCTGGAGCTTTTGAAGTATGGCGTCATCTTTAATTTGTAGGGAAGTTATTTTTAAAAACTGACGTCCTATCCTAATCTCACTTGTTTCTGAGGTGGCCTCTGTGAAGGGACAGTCCATCTGGCTCTGCTTCCACGTGAGGTCATTGACACTTGGGTTAGTGGTCGACCAGAAAACCCTGCAAACAGACACTTATCCCCAGTGTGGTGACACCTGGCGTGCTGTTTCCAAGGTGTGCAGGTTGTGCTGGGTTAGCTGGGATGATTGTCTCATGCAGGGCTGTGTTTTTGACACACTGACACATACAGATGGAAGACTGCTACGCTCAGCCTTTCTTTACTTGAATACATTGCCCTCAGTCTGAGTCACCTAATGGATGTGACACAGTTTTGATTTGAAGATCTGAGGCTTCATGCATGCAGAGGGAGCTCTTTTAGAACGCCTTCAAGTGCTGATCTAAAAAAAAAATTCTGGTAAACATCCCTGGATGGAAAATAGCTTATTTTTCTTGACTGGTAAAAGACCTGCTTATTCTCACAGGGTGAGTTTGCAGTTCTTACCTGCTCCCCTTCATGGGTCATTTACTGCAGAGATAGCATCGGTTTTCTCTCCCCTGGACATCCTGGGAACAACCTCACTCTAATCCTGGGAGATGCGTTTGCTTGTGTTTGTCGGAGAACTGTGGTCAGATATTTCCCCAAACTATGAAATGGGGCAAAAAGCACAGGTTCACTTGAGGTAAACTGACTTTAAGATCTGGCAAACTGGCTTTAGGATGATTGAAAAAAGGCTTGTAGTAGGTTGGGCTGAATTAAGTGCATGGTCTCTGCACCCTGCAGACGTGGCTCGGTTGTCAGGGCAAAGGCGTCTAGCCAGCCATGTGAGCTGCCGCACTGCCCCGGCGCGTGCACTGTGGGCTGACCTCCCCATCTGCATGAATTCCACTTCCTTAAGACCTTTTTTGATCAAAAATTTTTTAAGGCTTAATTCAATTGCAAGTGATGGCAATCCAATTCCAAGTAGTATGAATAGACCAGAAAGCAAGGGTGATGGTTGGGGTGGGGGCTGTGTGTGTGGCTTAGATACCACCATTAGTAGTAAAGATACTATTGAAATAAAGATATATACTACCCTTCCAGGAAAGTGTAGTATGGGGTTAGAAGAAGCAATGAAACATTGCTTGGTCCAGAAACTCAGGTGTTATTGGGACTGTCCCTCCACTCCTCCTCCCCATCTCCTCTCAGGCTCTCTCCTCACAATGCCAAGATGGCGGCCTCCTGCTCTGGGCTTTCATTCCATCCTCTCAGCCATCGCAATGGGGAAAAGTTCCTCAGGATGTTTCACAAAAGCCCCAGAAGTTTCACTGGTTCTGGTGGGTCAGTAGTCTCTCTCCGTTCTCACCGGGGTTAGGAATACCACATCTGATCGGCCAGACCTGGTTCACGTGACCACTTCTGGGACGAGGGTGAAGAAAACTGGGACTATGATATTGGGCAACAGGAAAGATTTTAGTTTTTGGGCTCCCACACTTCGTGTGAGTGAAGAACTGTTACTCAAGTAGCCACCATCCTCTGGAATGAGAGAAGAACTGGGTCCTCTTTATCTTACCGGGGAGAAGGCTGGCTTTGCGTTGTCGCTCATCCTGGGCGTCTTGGCCGCTGGGGAAGGCTGAGCCAGCAGCACAGCTTCTGTGACTGAGGGCAGCACTGGGGTCCAGTCCCGTCTCGGGGCTCAGTACCCTTGGGTGGTCACATGCTTAACCAGGCTGCTGGGCTGCCCACAGAACCACGGGGAGGCTCAGATCCTTTGCTTGGTAAAACCCCAAGCTGATTAAGTAACAGCTTTTACCACAACTACCCGAAAGGGAAGTGAAAACCAAAGTCATCAGTATCCCGTCCTCCCACCCAGCTTCACTTTCTCCTGCTCAGTGGGTGAGCTCAACACCTCTCAACTGCTTATTTACATATTCTAGGCTATGAAGGGTGCTTTGTGTGGCTACTTCCTGATCTCAGTTTCAGTTCTGATTTGTCAACATCCTGCTATGGAAGGTGGATTGTAGAGCCTCCCCTCTCTGTCCCCACCGCACCCACTTTCCCACCCCCTTCCTCTCTGCCCAAGGACCTTGCAGTCTGTGACAGCCCCTGGACGTGCTCTTTGCAGTGGAACCACCAGGAGGCCAGGGCCACGTTGCCTTCTGGGCAGGGTGCGCTCCTCAGCTGTTTCTGACAGGCGGTAAATGGAGATTCACGTTTAGTAAATCCACCTTGTCTTCCCAAGTCCTTCTGCCTCTGAGGACCCGTCTCCTCTCTCTGGTGAAACCCCCCTTCTTCCAGGCCTGGCTTGGACAACGCTCTGCCCTGGGGGCCTCCCCGTGCGTGCGTCTGCTGGTCACACTACATGGCCCTTAGTTATTTGCTGCTTGAGCTTGAATCTTGACTCTGCCATTCCCCAGTTCTGTGACCGAAGGCGGTTACCTGCCCCTTGGCGTCTCCATTTCCCTCTTCGTGAAGCGTATAGCGACAAGAGCACCTTCCTGCGGAGGTGTCTTGTATTGTGTACATCGATGCCGGGAAAGCATTTGGAATGTCACCACCTAGTGCGTTGTTACTCGCTCCGCTTCCCTTGTCTCTCACCAAGGCGGGGTTGATGGTTATGTTCACCGGTGTCCAGAATAGCTCTTGGCAAGTCAAAAGCCTCCAGGCGCTGGGCAGGGGACCTAAGTGAGTGAAGCAGGCTGGTGTGCTTCAGGCACAGGGTGGGTGGTGAACGGGAAGGGCTGTCCCAGCCCACGGGGGCATCTTCTACTCTACTTCTGGCCAGTCCTGGCCACATAGGAATGGGGATCCAGTATTGCCCAGTCATCTGATTGTTTTTTAAGTCTTTATTTATTTATGCACACCAGAGCTGGGGTACAGGCCAGAGGCGCGGGGGTGGGGGGGTGAGAGGATTCACCAGAGACAGAGCGGGGAGCAGAACAGGCAGATGGACCGAAATACACTGCTGAGGGGAAAGTGCTGAGCCATGCGGGTCCCCTCCCTGGTGGGGGATCGAGCTCGTGCTGCAGTGACTGCGGAAGCCCCACAGTGTGGTGCCCAACCCCTTGTGCCACCAGAGAGGCCCTCATCTGATTTTTTTTTTTTAAGGGGGAAATTTGAGAATCCATTAAAAAAAAAAAAAAAAAGAATAGATTTTCCTGGCAGCTGGTACACAGCATAGAAGTCAAAGGTGCTAGGTCTGTTGGCCCACAGGCCACTGGTTTGGGGCCCAGTTCCTGTTTTATAGGCCCGATGGTGTGACCTGCTTGTGCTGTGTGGGAGCTCACCAGTTCTGACCACGTCCAGACCCGGGGAGCCCAGAGGGAGAAGCTCCCTGCGAAGGCCAAGGCCACACCCTGGTGGGCTGGGCCGCTGGCATCATTTCCAAGCCCACGTGGCGAGCTCCTGGTACTGTACGTGGGCCGGAGAGGAGACCAGAGCCGCCCTCACCCCTTGGGCCCCCCAGAGGCCCCACCACTGGTGCTTAGAAAGAGTCTCTGAGATCGTGACTTGGGAGCCAGACCTTTGCCAACTCTGGGACACACGTGCTCCACCCGAGTGGCCGTTCCGTCTCTGGGCAGCCCCACGGCTGGTGATCATGTGTTTTTCTGTCTTCTTTGGGGAAGTAGCTGGTTCCCCTTTCTCAGGTGCGTGCACACACACACCCTCTGGCCGGGGTGGCCACAGCAGGCAAACGCTAAAGGGAGACGGAGCAGAGCAGGTGTGAGTGCAAACCTGGCCCTCCCAGGCTGGGCCGAGGCCTGGAGCACGTTCTGATTTTGATATTTTTTTCTCTTTGTGGCCTCGGTGGATCGGACTTTGTGACTTTCACCACGTGGCTGGGCCAGGCACGACCCCCTGCTTTTCTCCCTTCCAGGTTTCCTTGCTGCCACTGTCGGCAGATGGACGGCTACCCCCACGTCTTGTCCGCCCACCCTCCAGCCTTGCCGCCCCCTTGGTCTCTCACAGACACAGGCCACTTCCTCTCCCCTCTCGCTGAGCACGGCTCTGCTGCCTGCTTGGAGCTGGCTGTTTCCTCTCCCTCCAGCAAGTGCTGGCTCCTGCTTCTGGCTGCTGTTCGGTGGGACCCCTCTGGAAGCTTCCAGGAGTCTCCTAATAAACCCCAGCCTGGCCTGGCCAGCTGTCCACAGCTGGGTCCAAGCCCTGTCCTCCCTCCCCTCCTCTGATTTCGCGCCCGTGGGCTGCAGATGCCTCACCCACCAGACTGGAGGCGCCTGGGGGTGGGGCCGTGCTGGCCGGCACAGGCCTGGCCCTGAAGAGCTTGCGGTCCTTTTCATGTCAGCCCCGGCACGTGGTGAGGGCTTGGCAGGCGTGTAGGACACGGTGCTCTGGGCTGGAGCTGCTGGGGCAGCCACACTGGACATCTTCCCTGAGAACCTGGACGAGCTTTCAAAACCAGCCTGCACTGTCCGGTATGGTAGCCACTGGCCGCAGTCACTTTGCAAACTTATAGTGACTTAAAATTAAATAAGTGGGAGGCCCAGTCTCACTTGCCCATTTCAAGTCCTCGTAGCCACATGTGGCCAGTGGCTGCCGGCCGGCCGGCTCAGAGGAGAGGACAGGCCAGCATCATGGGAAGCCCCACGGGCTGTGCTGCTGGGGGCCGGCCTGTGGGGCATCACTCGGGCGTGCAGGGGCGTGGGCCTGTGGTGGGGGGTCGGATACATTTTTGCTTCTGAAGCCTGAACTGTTTCCCATCTCCCTGGCTGCAGGACGCACGGCAGAAGTTCCGCTCTGTGCTGGTGGAAGCCACGGTGAAGCTGGACGAGCTGGTGAAGAAGATCGGCAAGGCTGTGGAGGACTCGAAGCCCTACTGGGAGGCGCGGAGGGTGGCGCGGCAGGTAGGAGCCCACCAGCAGCCGGCTCTGGCAGCCCTCGCCCTGGGGTCTGTCCCTGCTGGCGCCTCGGAGGTCCGTCCTGCACCGGTCCGTCTTGCGCCGGGTCGGTCCTGCTCCCCTGGCCTTGTGAACAGCAGCGTTCAGAGTCGGCCTCTCGGGGCCCTTCCCCCACGATGCCCTGCCTGCGTCTCTTGCTACTGCTAGTGGGGTGAGGTGGCTGGGACGGTGCTGGGAGCAGGGCGGCCTTGCCCGGGGTCGGGCCAGGCCCTTCCCAGGTGGCCAGGCCTGCTGGTGCGCGTGAGGGGCTGTGTCCAGCAGCCGATGACCACCCGCCCGTCCGGGAGCAGGAGGCGCTCGCTCCCGCCCCTTCTCTCTGTGTGTGGGGACAGTTAGATACTGGCTTCTCTTGCCCTGAGGGCCCAGAGGCGGCTAGGGAGCCGAGACCTGGGAAGGGGAAGCCGAGGGGGGGCTGCGGCCGGGCAGCTGCCGGGGCTCACGGAAGGGGTCCTGACGTGGGGTGTGTCTTCCTTGGATGGACACAGAGGAGCGGACTTGTGCCGGCTCTGGGGCTGCCAGCCGAGCTGGCAATGGGGACAGAAAGGCGCCCACCACTCCAGGGCCTGCTGGGGCCAGCCTGGGCTGAGTTGGGGCTTGTCTCCACCACAGCCGTCCCTGGCTTCCCGTGGGTGTCCTTCAGCATGAACGCCCCTGGAGCAGGCCCCTGTGGTCAGTCCAAATCGTGGCTCCCATCCCCGTGCTGCATTTCCATGATGAACGGTGCTGCTTCCGAGGGCGTCTGTGCGTGAGAGCGTGTTCAGTGAGCGGCAGTGCTCGAGTGCCTGCTGCGTGCACAGTGTGTTGTGCGTAATTGAGACCGTCACGGCGGGTGACCCAGAAATGCAGGAGCATGTTGAGATTGGACTGGGGAGGGCAAAGGGCAAGAACTGAGAATCTTTGCTGGGCCTCCAGGCACCTCTCAGATGTCTCGTCAAGGGATGCTTGCGATGCTTGGGCAGTTCTGAAGAGCTCTTGTTTGTGGATTTGAGTTTTGCATCCTGAACCCCAAGATGAGCTTTCTGGCTGGAAGATGGCAGCTGTGTTGTTTTTATTCCTAGACAGAATGACTGCCTGAAAGCTCCCCGCCCTCCTCCCTATACAACCTCAAAGTGCCGTTTACTCCTTGTGCAACACCCCTGGGCAGCCACTCCCTACCTCCTCCTCCTGGACCCCACCCAAGCCTCTAGATTTCTAAGGAGAAGGTGAAGCCTTCTCCCTAAGCTGCTCACCGGATCCCAGAAGCTCCAGACCCAACACCCTCCCCCCGGAGCTCCTTGTGAACCAGCCTTCAGGGGCTCACAGGTGGCAGATGGGGCGCCGTGGCTGCAATTCCTGACTTCCAGCTGCGGGAGCTGGGTCTCCTGTGAGCGCAGACTCCTGGTGACTCAGTATAAACTTTGGCTCCGGACCAAGGGGGTGATGGAAGCTCGGTTTCAGAAAGTCTTCAACATGAACTGATTGTCCTCCGAGTACTTTGCGCCCACAGTCATCTACCCCTACACCCGTGCAGCGAGGGGCCTGCTACAGCACTGCCTTGGAGGAAAAGCCAGGCCCTGGGGAGCCCCTGCCTGGTGTCCCTGAGCCCGCCGGGCTTGGGGGCAGAGCTGCCTACAGGGACCTTCGTGCCCAGGGCACCGGGGTTGGCTCTCGAGTCCCTGTGCCCTGCTGCAGGGGTTGACCTTTGGTTGTGCTGACAGCGGCCTTTGAACTTGGTATTCCCAAACTCTCCCGTTTGTCCTTCCCGTCACTGTCTTAACCCTCGGCCGCCCATTCCCTGAGCTGCTTTACCTTTCTGCTCAAATGTCAGATGTCTACTCACACCGTTCGGCCAGGTCTTCCTGGGTAACGCCCAGCCCTGTTCCTGGAGTTGCTGCTTCTCCGTGGCACTCCTGTCCCTGGCTGGCTGCGTCCGTGGCAGTGGAGCACCACAGGTCAGGGTCTGTTCTGTCCGGCCCAGGCCGAGTCTGCAGTGTCCTCGTGCCACGGGCCAGGCTCTGCCAGTGAGCAGATAGCGAGCTGGGCACACGGCCAGTGACCAGGCGGCCCCCAGGGAGCGCTGCTGGTGTTCTGAGCTTTTCCTCCATTGTCCCCTGACTCGCCAGTCCCGCCTCTGGCCAGAGCAGCAGCAGGAGAAGAAAGTGGGTGGCTTGGCGGGTGGCTCCCCAACGGGCTGTGACACCTCTGGGGTAGATGTCAGCCCATCCCTTCTCGCCTGTGCCCCAAATCCCCTTTGATGGGACAAGGGGTGGAGGAGCTGGGTGGGAGGGCTCTCTGCCGGGCAGCAGCGCACTGTGGCGCCCTCCTTCCTCTCCCCTTATCGCGGCCATGACACTGCTGGGCCCCAGGGGCCAGCTCTGAGTCGCCAGGCCTACTGGGCTGGTGCCCAGGTCCGCGGGTGGCCGACTCACTCAGCCAGCAGAACCCAAGGGGCGCCTCGGCCTGGCTTTGTGCCCACAGCCCTCCCCTGCTTCCCTGCAGGTGGGACGGGAAGAAGAGGGCAGAGGAGGCTCAGAGAGACCCTCCCCGCGCCCAGGGGACCTTGTTGATTGTGGTAGAAGAACCCGAAGGATGCTCAGAACCCGAGGCCTGCACAAGCTCACGTTGGTCTCTGCGGGGGTGGCCAGGTGGCCGGACTGTTCGTGCCCCCGCCCCGCTGGCCTTCCTGGTGGTGGCGAAGGGGGCGGGGTCTGGCTGCGGCCGAGTGGGCCTTCCTGTTTGCTCCCTCTGGCCTCTTCCTCCTCACCTTTCTATATTTACACACCCGCCTGCCCCTGCACAGCAGCGACGGCATCTGAGCCCCACCTGCGGGGTGTAGCAGCAGGCCCTGGTTCCCGGAGCCTCTGCGTCCTTGTCCGTGGAGCCAGGATGCTCCAGGCCCAGCCGCAGCGCGCGTGCAGCCGCCCGGAGGACTCGCATGGGGTGGTGGCTCTGACGCGAGAAGCCCCGCACAGCCTAGGTGTGGGCTTCAGTAGGAAAAAAAAGTCCTAAGAAATTCAGACGATAGACAAGTCCTCGCGCTGTCTAGTAACGGTTGATGTATGCCTCCTATCCTTTTTTTTTTAAATAAGAAATCCCAGTGCGGTTTTTACGATGTGTCAGAAAGCGCATGTCTACCTGTCACGTCTCGCTGGAACAGCAGACTGTCAAAGGGGAAACTCTCTGTAAGAGTTTCCAGAGACTTGTAGATGTCAAGCCAGTAGACGCTGTATTACCCATCAAAACTTTGCTGTTTCTGATGTCAACTCGTTCTCCTACCAGTGAGTCACATCCAGTCCTGTGATTCTGAAACTCGGCCCAAACTCTGCCAAGAGACCTTAGAATATGGCTAGCTCCGAGCTCCTGCATGGGGTGGGGGCAGGGAACTGGCTCTGATTTATTTCAGGATTTTTGTCCTTGAGCCAGGGCTTGTTTGTAAAGCTGCTTTGACATATCTGCCGGCCTGTCTGGCCTTCCGTGTGCAACAGGGGCCTTCTGGTCAGGGGTGGGGCCCCTGTGATTCAGTGAACCTGAATGGCAGGGTGTTTCCTGCTTACTTTGCTCCCTGGGTGCTTAGCTGGTCTCACAGGGACCCTGGTGCTATCCTTTTATTGCTGCCCATCCCAAACCTTGTTATTTTTTCCTTCTGGAGAATGGTGGTAAACTCCCCACAACACATTTACCATTTTTAATATTTGAAGGCCACTTAACATAAGCATTGCAACCCCACCACTGTCCAGCTCCAGAACGTTCTCATTTTCCTAAACTGAAACTCTTTCACTTGTTAATAATTGCCCAGTCTTGCTCCCCCACAGACTTCTGTGACCGTCATTCTACTTTCTGTCTCTGATTTTGAGTATTCTACTACCTCCTACAGGTGGAAATGGAGTTTTTGTCCTTTCCTCCCTGGCTTGTTTCACCGGCATCACATCTTCAAGATGCCCTGTGTGGTGGTGTGTGTCAGAATTTCATCCCTTTTCAAGGCTGTATAATAGTCCATTGTGTGGCTAGACTACATCTTATTTATTCACTTATCCTTCCATGGGCTGTGGGGCAATTCTTGTTATTTTTAAAAGGTTGGGATATGTCAGAAGACTTTGCGAACCTGAACAGTAGCATAAAGGCAAAATGGGGATTATTTCCGCACTGAAAGTTGCCTGTTTGGTATTTAGGGGTACGTAAGTCCAAGTCCCATAGCTAGCCTCCTCTGGAGAAGAGATGATTGGGAGGCAGTGGAGCTTGTAACATGGCTTAGCTGTAGGACACTGGCCAAACTTTGATCTGAGCCAGACTGCTGGACTCCACGTCTCAGCTCAGCATGTAAATTGCATGGGACCTTACCACTTATAGAATCTCTGCCTCAGTTCCTTCATCTGTAGAATGGGATCCTGTAGTGATTCGCTTTTGCTGTGAAACTAACCACCCACACTTAGTGGCCCCAAGCAGTCCTTTGGCTTGTGCTTTTGCTGGGCAATTTTTCTGCTCTCAGACTCGGCTAATCTGATGTATGCACTCAGGGGCGGGGGTCTCGGGGTCTCGGGTGACTGCAGCCACGTGCAGCTGACTGGCTGTCAGCTGAGGCATCAGGGTGACCGGACCGCATGCTTCTCACCCAGCAGCCCATGTGGGTTTTTTCACACGGCACTTGGATTCCAGGAACAAAAGGGAATTGGAGCCGCCGCACGCATCACCTCTGTGATGGCTGATTCGATACAGCCGGTGACGTGACCACACCAACTCCAAGAGGTAGAAAAAAGTCAGTTTCACTTGCAAAATATTGGAGCTGTTTTTGCAGATCACCATAGTGATTGAAATAGTGCGAATGAAACACTTGGATCAAAGAAAAATAAGGTAAGTTATTCCAAGTGCATTTTAGTGTCAAATACTGTCTCTCTGTGGTGAATCAGCTACCCTAAAAAGAGAACAGGGCCATCGCCACCACCACAGAATCCTATGGGTAGATGCAGGGGGGCCACTGCAGGCTGGGGGGACATGAGGGTGTTTCCAGCAGGTTGAGGACAAGCTGAGTCCTCCTGAGGATGGAAGGTGCCAGAGGACCGAAAGTGATGAGGGAGGGAGCAGCTGACTTACGATGAAACGCACACGGAGCCCAAAGCTGCACTCTGATGAGGGTCTTGAGTGGGTGGGGGATCATGTTTCCCTGGAAATGAAATGGGTGAAGTGCAGGAAGTAGCCCCCCCAAATTGTTATGCTAATTATAGAAAAACAAAGTGCTGTGGTCCTCCTTGGGGAAATGCTGGATGTTGACTTTGTTTGGGTGGTGTTTGCCCAAGTTCCCTGTAAAGTGGAGAATGAGAGGGCTCTGCCGCCTGGGGCTTCACCCCAAGGACACCAAGTGTGGGTTGCTACTCTCTGTGCTGGTCCAGGCATCTTTCTCTTATTTTTGTTGGTCAGCGAGTCTTTGCTGGGTACCCATGCAGTGCAGGCCTTGCTCTCCCGCTGGCAGGACAGAACAGAGATGCTGTCCTTGTGCAGCCGACACCCCTCCTCGGTCCCAGTGAGGTGGGAGCGGTGGGAAAACCAGACTCTTGGATACTGCTTAACTGTCTGTCCTCCACCCACTGGAGAGGTGGAATAAGAGGGTTACAGTGAGTTAGCAGATGGGCGTAGGAAAGTCGGTGAGAGCATTTTCTCAGCTTCTCTTTGCACCTGCTGTTGGGGCACATGAAGCCCGTCCTACACTCTGGGACCCCTTCTGCACACAGGCAGGGTTTTAGGGTGCAGGGAACTACCGCCCATTGTCATCGATGTGATAGTCAGGCTGTTGGAAGCCTTGAGCCACCTTTCCCACAGAGCCTTACATAGCCTTGTTTTATGCTTCTCTAAAGATTCCTGATTTAATGCATATCTCTTAAAAATAACTACATGCGGTATTTCTTTAAAAATAAAAAAAGACTAGAGTGTGAAAGTGGTGACTGGTGCCTCTTGGGGGGGATGCCGTTCCATGGGCCGCGTTGCAGTGGGGGGCTGAAGTCTGCTGGTTTCCTGGAAGAGAGTGTGTGGGGAGGACTGAGCCAGAGATTGAGACTGAGGGCAGAGGAGAAGGAGGAGAGCCGCTGAGACACCTGTTTTATGCCACCACTTCTCTAAGAGCTTTACTTGCATGCAGAAAGGTCGTTTAAAAAATTTTGCAAAAGAAAAGCCTGAGGTGCCAAGAAGTTGCTATTCAAGAAGCACCCCGTGGTCATCATGTAGTGAGGATTCTGAGGGTGCCAGCCCTTGTCCTGGTCTCAGCGAGTCCTCGAGCAGGGGTGCAGTTCACCACATGCACAGGGCGAAAGACACATCCACACCACGTGCCTCCGTAGGAGGGGAGCAAGATTTGTAAGCCCACGCCTGCCTGGTACGGGCTGCGCTCAGGTTTGGCTTTTGGGAGGTATCAGGGACTGAGGCAAGTCTGCACTGCACCGTCGCAGCAGGGGGACAGGGAGTTAAACAGTTAACTGTTGGGCCAGCGGAAGAACAGCTCAGCTTGCGTGGCCCTGCCTTTTCTGCCCTGGGGTGACTGTGGGGGCTGGTGACTACCAGCCTTAGGGCTTCAGGGTGACATCCTCCTGCCTCTCCTGGGCCCTGGGCGCTTTCACCTCCCCTGGCCGCTCATCTGCCTGCGTGGCAGTCTCCACCGTGGGAGTTGGGAGGTCTGGGTCAGTGACGGCCATCTCGGGGCCCTGCTCGAGTTCCCACCGAGAGGCCACAGGCCAGTTCCTGGGAACTGCGTCATCAAGGCGGCGGTGGGAAGGGCACCTGTCCCTTAGCAGAGCCCCTGGTGATGGATGGCAGAAAAGAGGACTGTTAGTTAACTCTGCCTTGGCTGGAAGAGGTGCTGCCTTGTGCTCTTGCTTAGCCATTCCAGAGAAGCAGCAGCTGCATTTTGGAAGCCTGGTCTGTTGAATGAAGTGGAGTCATGGGGGAGATGAGCAGCAGCTTCTGGCTGGGGAAGTCTCCAGACGTAGGTAGACAGGGTCTTGAGGCTTCCACGCGCCCATCTACCCCCGGGGGAGCTCAGCACCTCCTGCTCCGCTCCCCTGTCTCAAGCATCCTCTGCCAGGCTGGAGCCACTGGGGTTGCTGGTCTTGCCCTGGCTTCCTCTTCTGATGTGTGTTGGGGGGAAGGGCGGGCGGAGGCTCTTGCACTTGACCCCTCCTGTCTGTTGGTGAGCGGAAGCGGGGTGGGGGGTTTTGGGGGTGGGGGGTGCACTGGCTGCAGGCAGGGACTTGGTGAGGCTGAGGATGAAGCTGGATGCGCTGCGCCATCACGTCAGGGAGCTTGGGCAGGGACGGTTTCCCTGTCCCTCGCCTGTCCCTGGGCATGACTGAAGCCTGGTAAGTGCGGCTGTGGGCCACCTGCTGCCTGAAGCTGACAGATGTGGTTTGTCACCGCAGTGTAGAGTCCAAGGGGAAGCTTGCTGCGTCGGACACCGTGTCGTGTGGCTTCTTGGAGCTTTCTTTTTTCTTTTCCTTGCCATCTCCACTAAAATTACTGCCTTGACCTGGATGACGCCAGCGTTGCCCCTCTGGAAGGAAGGGGCAGGTTGATTGATATCTTAGCTGAAGAAAATCAGATATGGGCTGTACTCTTGCTCCGGGTTTGTCTACCCGGGTGAGTCTCTGTGCGTTGCCAGGCAACAGGGTTAGGTCGCTGGCCAAACGGAGACGTTTCTCTTGAACCCTTTGGCTTCCCTTCCTGTTCCCTTTCCTCACCTTGGGGCTGCCTCTGCCCCACCCTGTTTTCCTTCCACTTGTAGCCCTCCCTGCCCCTCCCTCTGTGACTTCATCCTCTCCCCCTTCCCTTCTGGGAAAATCTCCTCTTAATAACCTGATGGGTTATTCACACTGAGAAGCAGGTGACTGGGGAGGCTTACGGGTCACTGGCCTCGTGGGACCTACAAGTCATTCAGCTTCGAAGTGCTCCCTGAGCTTGGGCTGCTCCGCTCCCACCTGGTGGGACCACTGAGTCCCAGTTTGGGGTGTGTTCCCACAGGAACCTCTTGGTGTATGTGTGAAAGAGCAACACCCGTCACTCCATTTTTTTTTTTTAAGATTTGTTTACTTATGCACACAAGAGCTGGAGTACAGACCAGAGTCCAGGGAGGTGAGAGGATTCACCAGAGACAGAGCTGGGAGCAGAACAGGCAGATAGACCAAAACACACTGCTGAGGGCAGCAGCGGGCGATGCAGGAGAGGTCTGCTGCGCCCTGTGGGTCCCCTCCCTGGCCGGTGGCAGGAATTGAACTCATGCAGCAGTGGCTGCGGTTTGCTTCATAGTGCGTTGCTTAACCTGCTGCGCCACCAGGGAGGCCCAACATCCATCACTCCAAGAGGAAAGGCCTAGAAGTACAGGTCATGGCCACTTGCCCTCTGCGTGGTCAGAGGTCCTAATGGGGTTTTAGCCAAGTTAAGGCTGACAGAATACAGGACACCCAGTTACATTTGAACTTCAGATAATTATTTTAGTATCAGCCTTATGCAATATTGGGGATTCACTTAAAAAATGTTTTGCTGTTAGAGACATTAACCAAAACAAAGAGACACCCCACTGATTGGGGAAGAATTTTTGCACACAATACAACCAATAAGGGACCGATCACAAAGATCTACAAAGACCTCACATGACTCAACAAAAACAAAGTAAATGATACAGTCAAAAAACGGGCAGGAGAGCTAAAAAGACACTTCTGCAAAGAAGACACACAAATGGCCAATAGGTATATGAAGAAGTGTTCAACATAACTTGTAATCAGGGAAATGCAAATCAAAACCACAAGGAGAATGCCATCTTACACCAGTGAGAACAGCCTATAGTAAAAAAAAAACAGGCAACTGGGCCTCCCCTGGTGGCGCAGTGGGTTAAGCAACGCACTACGAAGCAAATCACAGCCACTGCAGCACGAGTTCGATCCCTGCTGCTGGCCAGGGGGGGGACCCACATGGTGCGGCAGACCTCTCCTGCTGTGCCCGCTGCTCCCCTCAGCA